>SNQJ01S0010668.1:0-13288 GCA_010110895.2 Picea sitchensis | reverse complement strand
GTAATCTCCATTAGCTGAATAATAAGATAATCGATACCAATGCTTGGTGGACGTAGCCCAACATTTGGGTGAACCACGTAAATTGTTGTGTTTTGTGTTTGCATTTGTATTGATTTTCTTATGGTAATTTGTGTTTCCGCACTTGCAAATTACAACATCTCCCACTGGCAGGATGAGATGGGCATGCATGGATTATTTATTACTCAGATAATCAATCCACTGAATCGCTTTCGGGACGGTGGTCGTTCTGTACAATCAGACATTAAAACCCAGTCCAAATATAACACTCAACGCATTCCCTACCCTCTGCAACACAATCCTTCTCTCCTAGATAACTCTTATTTCCCGAAACAGCAAATAGACAATGTCCACATTTATACATAAGCTCTCTTTCTCACGCATATCCATGGGATAGGAAAAAGGATAAGCATTTGGGCATTCTGCCCAATTATCAAAAACAGAGGACGATTTCCATGAGATTAGGCCGTTGTATATAAAATTAGGTATCTGCTTACAGACCAGGGATCAAAATTATCAAAAAACAGAGGACGATTTCCATGAGATTAGGTCGTTGTATATAAAATTAGGTATCTGCTTATAGACCAGCTTATAGACCAGGAACAAAATTGAGGTAGCTCTGTATCACTTTACAGAATTGCTTAAAAATTAGTTTCGCTGTAAATGAAAATTAAAATAAAAAATCAATTGTAAAATTTGAAATAAAATTATTTCATATTTTTTCTAATAACGATTAAAGAAAAAATTCTAAATATATTCTAATTTTTATTGATTGGAAATTTTCTTTAATTTTGTTTTATAATTTTTATAAGTTTTTTAATTTTGTTTCTTAATTTTTATAAGTTTTTTTCTTTTATTAGTACTTTCCCGTTATATTTTAGAAATAAAAAAAAATTCCTTAATATGTTCTACTTTTTATTCTTTTATTGTTTTTATAAGTTTTTTTCTTTTATTAAACATTTTTCCCTATATCCTATTTTATGGAGCTCATGCATACATGTATATTTTAGGATCAAATTGTGAATTTTCTTGCTATCTGGATTTATGAACAAAACTTCTTACTATTTTCTCAACTTGCTCATAACTATTGGTATCTTCTTGTCATCTTGTGCAAGTAACATCTTCTACACAACGAGTTTTCATTGTACCTATTACCAAATGTCCATCTTATTAATCCAGTGATGGCCCTTGGTTTCTTCTCTACTATGTGTATTATTAAATGATTTTGTTTTAAGGCACTAGTTTTTTTTCTTGACTTATATATATATATATATGATCTCAAATTTGAAATTGTAATTATGCCTAATTAAAATTTAGTTTTGTCAATTTCAAATTGCAATCTATTTTTCTTTTTTTATTTCAATATCTTCTTTTTTTTTGTAAGTGAGTGTGAAATCATGTATTACTAAAAGAAGTTATGATACAAAATAGAAAAGAGGAATCCCTTGATCTGCCAAAAAGGAAACCAGATCAGGGATCCGAGAGTTGCACTGTATAAGATAGCAGGGGGAGGGTTGGGCTGCCACCATGGGAAACCGACCCAGTCCTCCGGAAATCAGTTTGAAAGACTAAACCATAACATATACATAAAAAACATAACCATAAAACAGGGGTCGCTCCTACACTGAATACAACTTGACCAGGGGTTGAACCCGCACTAGTCCAGGATGATGGGATGTCTTGCGTCGCCATCCTTTCTTGCCTCGTTCTCCTTCCTCTGCTCCATTGTGCGTGTCTTTCTGATACAAGCTGGTGTTCTGCTCCAGTCTGCTGGAGTGATGTCCATGTGGTGGACATAGCGTAGGTAAAGGTGGAATTGGCCTGCCATTCATTCCATTTTTTCATTTTGGCTCCTATGGTCCTCAACTAATCTTTTTGCACTTGCCTCCAGGTTGCTGAGGTGACTCAGAATTTCTATGAGAACCTTCTTGTGGTCCCTGATAGCCTCCTTGCTGGTCTCTTTCCGGTCAGTGTTCATCTTGCCTATCAACTTTTTTGTTCACCATGCCTCCTCCCTCATTTTGTGGTAGAGGGTTGTTATGGGTTGTGTAGCCCCTGGGTCCCTTCTCACGTCTGCTTCTTGAATTAGTTTTGTCCAGGCTTTTCCCTTGCGTGTGTTGTTGATTTCTCTCTCCCACATCTTGATGATCGCTTTGTCATTTGGATTGACTTGCGTGAGAAAGGTACCCTTGGCTTCTCTGGTTGCTTGCTCCATCCTTGTTATCCTTCAAGTGCTTGGCGGAGGTTCTTTCCCCTGGGGGCCTCTCTTACTATGGGTTTTCTTCATTCTTACCATCTCGGCTTGTTTGTGGTGGTTTTTGTCTTGGGTTCTTCTCATGTTCCTATTCGCCCCTTCCTGGTATGTAAGATGGGCTATGTAATTGCTTCTCTCCGGTCTGTGGTTATTCCTGGTGTTTCTTCTTTTATGGGATTTCCCCGACTACGGGCTTGTCCTGGAAATCATGGGCCGCTCATAAAGGTGTACCTTCTGGTCCTTTTTCACTGTTTCGGAGTGTGTGCTCTTGGGAGCCCTGTCGTCATCCCTGCGCTAATCCTTTTCCCTACACGTTGTACGAAAATCATTACCACTCCCCGTATCTATACTTGGGTGAGGTGTACCCATACTCGACCATGGAAAACCCTTTTGTCCTTCATCCTTTGCCGCCTATTGATTATCTTTTCTGCTCTCCCACAAACAACCCCTATACTTCTTCCTATTGACAGGACCGTGGTGCCATACCTCCTCTTGTTGTGTGACCTGGATCTACATTGTAACTCTTGTTTAAGTGGTGGGGTATCGGATTCTGCCTAGATCCTACGTGCCCTTCAGTTATTTATGCGCCTCCATCCTCGATGTGGTCATTCGTACTTTGGTTGTCGTCATAGTCTTTTGCCGCTAGTTGGATGTAGTCTATTTGGAACTGACCATTCGGGATGTTACTCCAGATAGTGTACAATTATGGTCCTTCCTTGTCGACCCCCTCGTTAGCGATTCTATCCGCCAATCCATTTGTTGACCTCCATACCTAGCAACTCCACTGTAATCCCCGTCTGCAAGTGCTCCTAAACTTTTTGCAAGGACTGTGCCAAGCACCAGTGCCTCTGAAATTTGGCCACTCTGATACCATTTTGGAGTCTCCTTACTGTGTTGATAACCAACATGGAATCTCCTTACACTATGGCATTTGTCATCCCTTCCCGGCTTAGAATCTCGATGTCGGTCTCCAGGGCTCTGAATTTCGCGGCGTTGTTGGTTGAGTTTCCCAGACTCCCAGCGTACAGTCGAATGATATTTCCTTTACTATCCCTGATTACTCCTCCCATTCATATATGTCCTGGGTTACCTTTCGACGCCCCATCGAAATTCATCTTGAGGGAGCCTACTGGTGGTGGTTTCCAGTTGCGCTCACCTACTTGGAGTTGCAGTGGCCATCTTACCTTATTGGGGTTGCATCCGTGTTTCAGGTGGAAGGCTTCTAGGATTCGTGAGTCCTGATCTATGAGTTGTGCTCTTCCTGTCTGGTAGTTGCGGCTCTGTACCGTTTCTTTTGTCATGGAGATTATTGTTTCCTTGATCTTCACTTTCGGCCAACTCTGGTTCCTGAAGATGCATCAGTTCCTTTCCTTCCATATTTCCCATATGATCATTCCTGGGATGAGGGTCCAATAGATATTCACCTCTTCGTTTTCACTGTAGTTCTCTTTCCAAATATTGATTGTTGTGGAGATGTTACCTCGAATCCTATTTGACTGTCGGAAGATACCTGTCGCCCAGTCCTAGGTTTCTGTTGTGTAGGTGCATTCGTCAAGGAGATGGTTCATTGTTTCTTCCTTGGCTTGACAGAGATGACATCTGGAAGGACCTATGAATCCTCTTTTCCCTAGATTTTCCCAAGTCAGAATTCGGTTGTGGAGTATTAACCATTGGAAAAAAATTAATTTTTCCCAATGGGGGTTGTTCCAAAGCTTATCCCATTGTTGTGTCGGGTCTTCTTGGTCCTGGTCTGCGATATAGTGTTGGAATTCTTTTAGATTGAATTCCTCGTCGTCTTTTTGTCCCCATCTCAGCTGGTCATTTCCTTTCGTGACTACAATTTTTCGTCTCCCCAATTCCTCCTCCACCTCTTTTACTCTTGTTGCGGTTTGGGTTCTATTTTTTTGGGTGAGAGTGTTCCAGATTCTCCATTTGTTGCGATCTATTTCTTATTTCCAGTAATGGTAGACTCTGGTTTTACCTTGCGCGATCAGCTCCTGTTGGAGTTCCTCCCTGTTTGGTTTCTCCATTCTAGGTTCCTGTTGTCAGGCGTCCTCCTAGAATCTGGTTGTTTTTTCATTCCTTACTTCCCAAAAGCTATGTGTCTGAATCCAGGCTTTGTTGCACCAAGCTAGGTTCCAGATGGTTGAACCTTCCCTGGTGCCTCTGAAGCGGATTATGTTCTGGTCGCTTATGTGTGGGGCATACTTTGCCTTCCACAGGTTTACCCATGGTGTAGTAGTTTCTTTGACCCAGCGCCACCAGAGTTTCACCCTGTAGGCGTCATTGGTCACTTGCGGGTCTTGTAGCCCCAGACCTCCTTTTCCTTTTGGTTTACAGACCTTATCCCAAGCCACCAAGACCCATTTTTTCCTTTTTTCCGCTCCTCGCCACAAGAAGTTCCTTTGGATGGTTCTTATTTTTTGTAGTATCCCCTTGGGGGTTGGAAAAATGGACATTATAAAGGTTGGAATTGCTTGCAAAACAGACTTGGTCGGAATAAGTCTTCCGGCTAGGTTGAGGGATCTGTACGTCCAATTTTTCACCCGCTCCTGTAATTTGTTGATTATTCCTTCCCAAGTTGACATTTTGTAAGCTTTGTCTATCGGGGGAATGCCCAAGTACTTAGTTGGGAGTGATTTGCGTTCAAAGCCCAAAATGTTGGCCAAATTTATTCAGATTGCGGGGTTGGTATTGAAGAAGAAGATCATATATTTGGAATGGTTGATCTATTCACCCGAGGCTTCCCCAAAATCTTCTAGGATTCGTTTGTATTCTTTTTCTTCCTTGACCGTGGGTATTCCATGAAGTAAGGTATCATCCACGAACTGTTGGTGTGTGGAAGTAGGGCAATTTTCAAAATGTTTGATACCTGTTATTTCACCTATTGCAGTTGTGTTTTTTATGTTTCAACTGAGACCTTCCATCATCAGAATGAAAAGGAAGGGGGACAACGGGTCTCATTGTCTGATACCTCTCGTGGGCCAGAAAGGTTTGGCAGGGGATCCATTTATTAGTAGTGAGTAGCTTGTTGTGAATACTAGGTTGACTATCCAGTTGATCCAGTGCTGGGTGAAACCAAAGGATTCTAAAGTCTTGACCATATAGTGCAAGCTAATTTTGTCATAAGATTTTGCTAGGTCCAGTTGCATTATCATTCCCCCTCTCTTTTGAAGCTTCAGGGTGTGGATAAGCTCGTGGGCATGGATGATATTGTCCATTATTTGTCTTCCTTCCACGAAGCTTGCATGTTCTTGTGAGACCAATGTGGGTAGGAGGGGTTTCAATCTATTTTCTATAACTTTGGAGATTATCTTGTAAACCACATTGCACAACGCCATAGGTCTGAAACGATCAGGGGTTTTGGCTTCATTTTCTTTGGGGATTAGTGTAATCATTGTAGCATTTAGCACTTTTAGAATGGAGGCTGACCTTCTAGAGTCTTCCACTACCCTATAAACGTCAGGTTTGACAATTTCTCAGCTCAGGCTTTGAAAAACTCCACTATGAAGCCATCTAGACCTGCGGCTTTCCCATTGGGCATTTCCTGGAGTACTTGGTCAATTTCCTCCTCCGCAATGGGTTTTTTCAGGTTGTTATTTTGTTCCTCGGTGACCAGGTAGGGGATATGCTGGATTATCCTTTGTATGGCCTCTGTTCTGTCTTGGTTGGGCTCATGGGCTATCCCATGGAGTGGTTTACCAGAGTAGTTTCGATCTCCTTATGTGACTCTCCCTCTATTCCATCCTGGTCCTTAATCTTCAAGAGTTTGTTATGGGCTCTTCTGGCCATGGTTGTTCTATGGAAAAACTTGGTGTTATGTTCTCCTTCCTTTAGCCATATGATACGGGACTTTTGTCGCCAAAGTGTTTCTTCCTTCTAGCATCGAGCTTCCCATTCCTGGGTCATATGGATCTCTTCATTTTTCCGTTCCTCCATATAGCCCTCCGAAATGCAGGTTTCCTGTAGTTTTTTTCATTTTTTCTTCTATGTTGTTTTTCTCTTGATTTATATTCCCAAAAGTGTATGTGTTCCACTCCTTGAGTCTATATTTGATATACTTTAGTTTCTTATAGAGTTTGAACATCCTTGTCCCTTGCTCTGGTTTCTCCTCCCGCCACCATTGTTTGATTCTTTCCTTGAAAGTCGGGTGTTCAATCCAGAATTTCTCAAATCTTAAGGGTCTGTTCTTTGGTGTGGTTTGGAAGCCTGCTTCCAGTTGCACTGGCCAGTGATCAGATCCCCCCCAGGGGAGGATGTTGCAATCTAAGGTTAGCCCCTGCATAATGATTGACTTCAATATCAGGAATCTATCGAGTCTTGTTGCTACCTGATACTGGTTCATCCGTTTATTGTTCCAAGTGAACTGGCCATTATTAGTTTTGAGGTCTACCATATCCGTTGTGTCTATGAACTTTGAGAATTATTATGCATCCCTATCCATTCTTCTTGTACCTCCTTTTTTCTATGCAAGTGACGTGATGATGTTGAAGTCCCCTGCCAGGATCCATTGAAGGTTGTTGGATTGGGTTTTAAGATATTCTAAGTCTCGTATCATTCCTCTCTTTTCCTATGACACCTGGGGCCCATACACATTAGTGCATAGAATCACCTATGTATTTCCAATGATTTGCATGTGAACTGTAAGAGTGTGCCTGGTGGCTTCGACTGCTATTAGGCTCAATACTTGTGGGTTCCACAAGGTGAGAATACCTCTTGCCATTTGGTGGCCTTCGATAGCCACCATCTTGTACTTGCGCCATTGTTGTTTACTGATTGCCTCCATTCTGTCTGTATTGCATTTTGTCTCTTGAATAAAACAAAGATCTGGTTGTTCATGCTTTAGTCTATTTCTAAGGATTCTTTGTTTTCTCTAGTTGTTTAGGCCTCTTATATTCCAAGTTATAACCTCCATTTAAACATGTGGGGGGGAGTTGGGGAAGGGTTTATTGGGGAGTGTGTGGGCTTTAGTCCTCTAGCTTTGGCTTCCTCCCTTAGGAGAAACAGGTACTGAATGCGGTCAAGTTGTTATGTTGGTACATTGTCTACTCCCTATCTTTTCCATTGCTCCAGTATGTTCAGGAGATCTGTCCCTTCCCTTTCCACAAGGTCTCTGAGATCATAATCTTCCTTGCCTACTTCGCTTAGGGTCATTTCCGCATCTCCCTCTGCTTCCTACATGGGGGTGTTGTCGTCTCTGATTTCTCCATCCATCAGGGTTGCACAACTCCCTTGTTCCTTCTTGTTACTTGGCTGATCGGTGGGCTCATTTGTTGCTTGTTCTCTGACTTCTTGAGATTTTTCTGAATCCTTTTCGTTTTCTGCCCCTTTATTGGTTGTGTCTTGTCCTTCCGTTTTATTATGGGTCTCCGACTTATTTCCTGTTGGGGTTCTACTCTGCTTTTTTTTTGCTATGTTTCTGGGGTTCGGTTTTATAAACCCATCCTCATCCTATTGTGGTTTGGGGTTTCCCACTTTCTGTTTTTTATTAAGAGGGCATTCTCTGATCAAATGGCCATGTTCATGGAATCTTATGCATCTGAAGGGGATCTGTTCGTAATCTATGTTTTGGATCCATTCCTCATCCCTGAATTGCAGACTGATGGCTTCTGGAAGTGCTCCTGACACATCCATCTCTATGCAGATTCTTGCGTAAGATGTATATCTCCCTTTTAGGGTGGCTTCTGAGGTCTTCACATATTTCCCCAGTTTGTTTCCTATTTCTTCGAAAGTAGAGGGTAACCAGTAGTCTAAAGGTAAGGAATAAAATCTCAGCCAGACCAACACCTTTCTGAAAGTCTCTTTTTCTGGGGAGAAATTTTCCTTCCATGGCCGCATGTACAGTCCTGTTGAGGCATGGAAGTATGGCCCTCCCTCAAAGACTCTATCCCTATCCTATAGGTTCATGAATACTTCTGTGAAGAAGCCTTTCGAGCCCAAGTGGAGCTCCACTTCTCCGTTTGGCTTCCAATGATATTTAATCCAGTTACGCAACGTTCTTTCTGTGGGCCACAAACCCATGAACTTGCATATTAGCGCATGTGTCTTCATCGGATCCCTATAGAGTTGTGTTTGTGGATCCTCTAGTATCACCTTGGGTATCATTGTTGTTTTGGGTTTGCACGGGTTGCACCCTTCTGCCTCGTTGGGCTTCGTTGTGTCTTGCGCCTCACTCTGAGTTTCTCTGGCTTCTTCTCCCATGCACTCACTTTTTCCCTGGTTCCTTTCCTGACCTTTTTCTGGGTCTAATGGTGCCTGTCATTGGTGCCTTGAAAACTACGCCTCTTGGCCCTTTCCCTCTGTCTACCACTACCTGCTTGTATGAGGGGGTACCCTTACCCCCCCCTTTGGTGCTCATGTTGTCCTCTGCTATGGACGCGACTATCAAACCCTAGCTTGCAGTTGCTCCAAACCCTATTCTTACTTCCCTGTGAGTGTTCTAAATTACGATAAAACTATACTTGTGTTTTAGTTTCAATATCCTTCAAATCATCAACATTTCAAATTAAATAATGAAGGCATGAATATTTGGAATCTGCCATAATAAAGATCTCAATATTTGAAAATCTAGTATTTGGAGATTCCAGTGATAATGAATGGATTATAAAATAATCAATTTATGAGTGAATTTTTTTTTTCATTTTCATATGAAAAGAATAATTTATTTTAACCTGTCAATTTAGAAAGGCTACAATAAAGTTAGCCCTTCAGTTTCAAATATAACCCTTCCCTTCAAATTTTTAGAAAGCTTACAATAAAGTTAGTCCTTCAATTTCAAATATAACCCTTCCTTTCAAATTTGATCCATATTACAAACCATATTTACACGCATATTACAAACCATATTTACACGCAGCTCTGTACAGTCAGACATCAAAACTCAGTCCAAGTATAACACACAACGCATTCCCTACCCTCTGCACACTATCCTTCTCTCCTAGATAACTATTTATCACGCAGCAAATAGACTGTGTCCATATTTATACATACGCTCTCTTTCTCACGCATCTCCATGTGATAGGAAAAAGGATAAGCATTTGGGCACTCTACCAATTGAAGGGCAGGTTTGGAATTAAAGAAAAATTGCCATGAGATTCAGCTGCCCTATATAAAATTAGGAACCTGCGTACATACCATAGTTACAAATCAAAATTTGGTACCTTGATTATGCATTTGCTGTGGATGTGAAAATTGGAAATTAGGTCAGAACAATATCTTAAATTTAATACTGGAAATATTGACTAATTTCTTTCACTATTGTTTTGTTTTTCAGCTCATTATCTTCATTTCAATTCTTTCACTATTGTTTTGTTTTTCAACTCATTATCTTCATTTCAAAGTAGACTTTGAAGATAAATACAACAACAGAACAATATCTTAAATTTATTAGTGGAAATATTGACTAATTTCTTTTACTATTGTTTTGTTTTTCAACTCATTATCTTCATTTCAAAGCAGACTTTTCAGCTCATTATCTTCATTTCAAAGCAGACTTTGAGGATAAATACAACAGCAAAACTTCTAATAGGGTGAAACTAACTGATCTCCTATTCTCTTGCGCGAACCTTTCCTTTTCCCACTGGCTTGATTGACCATTCTCTTCGCCCACCAGCAGCCAGCAGCTGAAGAATATGAACATACCCACCAGCAGCTGACTGAAGAAGATGAATATACACATTCGACCGACTCTTTATTCCCAACATCTATATATCGAGCCCACCACCATTCAACGAGACTCCAACATCCAAGGAACCATTCCACCTGCTGCGACGACACTTGTTGGCGACGAACTATACCCACGACCTGACCTCACCACCGATTGACAACGATCACAAGACGAGCCGATAACACGATCCCTTTTCCATCCACTACATAGAATGTACACATTGATTCTCAATATCATCACTTAAATTAAAAGACTTTGATACTTCCATATTTCAAAATATAAACTCGTCTAAAAACTTTTGTGCTTCTTTATTCACATTCAAAAAATATAACTGGATTTGCAACTTTAATCATTTGTGCCCGATTGCTCCAGGCATAGAATTAATTACCCAAATAAAACTAAAGGAATTAAATTTCCCACCCTCTTTATTAGGCAAGAATAATTCCTATGTAAAGAATCAGAGGCAACTCTACATATTAGGTTATATCTAAGTATCAAATGTATGTGAATTTATAGGAATGCGCCCATACCATATTTACATATCAAAATTTGGTACTTAGATGATGCATATGCTTTGGACATGAAAATTGAAAGTTAGCTCAGAACAATATCTTAAATTTATTTGGTATTTAAATTATCTATTATCTAAGTATCAAATGTAAGTGAACTTATAAGTATACATCCATACCATATTTACATATTAAAATTTGGTACTTAGACTATCTAAGTACCAAATGTATGGGAACTTATAGACATATACCCATACCATATTTACATATCAAAATTTGGTACTTAGATGATACATATACTTTGAAACTGAAAATTAAAAGTTAAGTCAAAACAATATTTTAAATTTATTTGATATTTAGATTATCCATTATCTAAGTACCAAATGTAAATGAACTTATAAGATGCACCCATACCATATGTACATATTAAAATTTAGTATTTAGTTAATGCATATACTTTGTACATGAAAATTTAAATTTAAATCAAAACAATATCTTCAATTTATTTGGTATTTAAATTGTCCATATGTTATGGACACTTCAGTTCTTAAATTTATTTGGTATTTAGATGATCCATATGCTATGGATTTGACAAAATGACAAAATTCACAACCAGATCAAAATAATATATTAAAATAATTAATAAATATATAAAAATATGATTTAATTTATAATTATTTTGTTTTTATTATTATTTTAATTTTTTTTTATTATCATTATTTTATTTATGAGTATGAGTTTGTAACCGTAGTCAAAAATAATATATTAAAATAATTAATAAATATATAAAAATATGATTTAATTTATAATTATTTTGTTTTTATTATTATTTTAATTTTTTTTTATTATCATTATTTTATTTATGAGTATGAGTTTGTAACCGTAGTCATTTGTGCCTGGTTAATAAAATAATATATTAAAATAATCAATAAATATATAAAAATTTGATTTTATTTATTATTATTTTAATTTTTTTTATTATTATTATTTGTTTTTATCATTACTATATAGCAAAAGCATATTTGCTACCATGATTGTTTATACAACACGCACTAATTAGTAATTAGTATTCATGTTCTTTTGGACTCTGCAATTGATCTTTGAAACAACACATTACACTTATAAAAGACTGAACTTCCCAGCTCGAGAAGTATTGACGTGTTCCAAGATTTTCTATTTCGCAGCTGCCGTTGCTCCTTTTACTATTCCTTTCAAAACAATCAATGATCTGGACAGTCCGGTAGTGCCAGCATTATTTTCTGTGTTTATGTATACCTTGTGGACTTCAGAAAACCTTCAAACTGGCCACCTGAATAGATCTTTGTAGAGCTCTGTATGCATTCTTGAGACAGGCTATACACAACAAGTAGGCGTCATCTTTAATAGACTGAACCTTGTTACCCCACTTTTGTAATTGAGACTGGTATTTGACAAGTGGTAAAAGCAGCAGGATTTTGAGTCTTGACCTTAGAGGTTTCTGGGAAGAATAAAGTTATAAACCATGGAAGAGAAACCGTTGTTGAGATTTACTGGTGCTAATGCCATTATCTGTAGCTGAAAGGACAACTTAATTGGGAAAAAAATATTGATTTTGTGTGTCATTTTGGGACAGAAATCACTGTATCATTATCCAAAAGTAAGTTTGCACTTCTTTAGGTTTGCATGAATCCATGAATTGTAAATTTGGAAGTGGAACCAGCAACAATGTTCAGATTCTTGTTTGTAAGTGAATTTGGTTTTGACTAGGTTTCCAGGTATTTCGTCCTGCGAGTTCTTTACATTTCTAACTAGAGTTCAAAAATATGTTAAATGTATACTCTGCATTAATTCAAATTAATGCAGATTAGGAGCCCCGAGTGAGAACTATACTTTTGGAGTACACTGTCAATCATATTCATAATCAGTTGGACTTACACATATAAGGAGCCTCGAATGAGAAATATACTTTTGGAATACACTGTCAATCATATTCATAATCAATTGGACTTCAAATATAAATTTGCAATCTATTTTCAAACTCTCAACCATACTCATCATGAGATTGAAAGGCCCTTTCAGAAATAT
The DNA here is from genome assembly GCA_010110895.2 of Picea sitchensis. Lineage (NCBI taxonomy): Eukaryota > Viridiplantae > Streptophyta > Pinopsida > Pinales > Pinaceae > Picea > Picea sitchensis. The sequence goes on along the minus strand of SNQJ01S0010668.1, from coordinate 777 downwards.
TTCTGACATTTTTTTATTACCACCGTACCTAGGAATTTTGGTCTTTTTACTAGGATTTTTTTTCTGATTAGTTTTACAAATTTATGTAGCTTGATTCCATCTAAAAAATCAAAACTTAAAACAATTTTTTTAGATGTTATTTTAATCTATCTTAACATAACTAATACTTCTTTCCAACACCAAAGATCTATGCTTTAAGGCTAAAGTATGAGGTAAGCCAGAACTTTTGTGTTGTTTTACTACTTGAAATGTGTCTATATTATTAGTATTAGTATTTTAATTTTGCATTATATTCCTTTTGTAACATTGTCATTACAATAGTACTTGTTATAATAGTTGTGGCATTATTTGGGCAAGAAGTATGTCCTTCCCTTCTCTTAGATGACGAATAACTTACTTCCAATTAAGCCAACCTCATCAATAATGTCCTTCCCTCATGTCAGACAACTAGCAACCTGTTGGGATTGGCCTACAAATAGAATTAATGGACAGAGAAGAAGAAGATATAAAACAATCACACAACACACAGACAAAGGGTTTGGGGGCAATGATATCCTTTATTGCTTTGTCAAATAATGGAGAAATGTATACAAGTCTCTCCTGATGGGCTTCTAGATTTAACCAAGAGAGTTCTTAAGCATTTCTAGGCATATGGAAAGCCAAACACTTGAAGAACCTATGAATTGTAAATGCAAGGGTATGTGTTGTCACAACCCCACAATCTCCACCTTGACAACAATTTCCTGATACTTTTCCCAACGAATCAAACATCACCTT
>SNQJ01S0010667.1:172680-199335 GCA_010110895.2 Picea sitchensis | reverse complement strand
TACATACCCACTAAGAGAGGTTGATGGCATTGGGCCACATACATCTGAGTGGATGATCTCCAAGACTCCTTCTTCTTTATTGTCGCTCTTTGGGAAATGATTCTTTATGTTCTTTCCTTGTGCACATCCCTTGCACAGGCCTTCATGATCCACCTTGAAATATGGTAGACATGTAACTGCTTTGCTCACATATGGTAAGGCTTTTTAATTGATGTGAGCTAGTATTTTATGCCAAATTTCACATGGAATCTTAGTGGAGTGAGTAAGGGTTGCATCTGAGTGACCTTTTAATTATATAGGCCATGTTCTTATGTTCCAATAACAATTGCATCTTCTATGGTTTTTCCTTTAGGCCACATAAGAACTTCACCATCTATGAATGCAACCCTGAATCCTTTCTTATCTAAAGCTGAGATAGAAAGAAAATTCTTCATCAAACCTGGTACATATAGCACATCCTTCATCTTCATTGGGGTCCCTAAATCAAGTTTGTAGGTGGACTCTCCCACTCCTTTGATAAGGTACTGGTAATCATCTCCAAATGTAACTTTCTGGGGAAATTTCTTTTTTGTAAGGCTAGAGAGAATGCCTCTCTGACCTGTCATGTGATTAGAAGCACCACTATCTATGAGCCAAGTATCCTCTCCAGGTGACATTGATCCTGAGAGGGCAGAGAATAAGACATAGTCTTCAATCTTTTCTTTAATCATCTTTGTGGGTGGCTCATCATCTTCAATTGCATGGGCATGGTGTCTTTTGTTATTTCTCTTCTTGTATTATTCTCTTATAGCTCGACAATTCTTAGCAATATGTCCCATATTGTCACAATGGTAACATTGATAGGAGGAGAAATCCTTTTCTCTTCTTTGCCTTTCTAAAACTTTTGGAATCTCCTTGGAGGGTGAGATTCTTTATGTGGGCGGTTCTCCTTCTTGAAGTGAGACCTTTTCTTTCCTCCTTTAGTATGAGAATCTAGGGCTTGATTTTCATCCCTTAAAAGAACTGCTTCTCGGTTAGCTACTCTCGTTTCTTCTTGAACACATTCTTCTCAAAGACTGTCAAATTGGAGATTCTCCTTTCTTGCACAAATAGTTTGGATGAAGGAATCCCAAGGTCTTGTGAGACCATTAAGAGATGTCATTATAAGTCTGTCTTCATCTAGGTTGTCTCCAATTGCTTCTAGTTGTTCCTTAAATTGAGAAACCCTAGAGAAATAGTCATGAATAATTTATCATTTCTGCATCTTTGGATTCTTGAGTTGGGTTCTCAAGTTCATCTTTTGGTTAATGTTCCTTCCTTCATACATTTTGGTTAGGGAATCAAACATTTATTTTGGAGTATTCTTAGAATAAACTTGAGGGAAAAAGTGGTCTTTAATAGAGTCTTCAATGATTGTTTTGGCCCTAACCATATCCTTTTGGTACTTTGCTTTGGTTGTAGCATCTGCAGGTTCTAGTACATTTTCCTTGATGAATCTTGCAAGGTCATTCTCTTCAAGAATTAGTGCAATCCTATACTTCCAGGCACATAAGTTATTCACACCTTCTAACTTGTCAACAAGCTTGGTGCTTGCAAACATCTTGACCTGAAGCTGGGAAAATGACCAAAAAATGAAAGTGCTCAGAAATTAGATCTGAACTTACCAGGAGTTGCGCTTGGCTGAGGTGAGTATCCTGGTGCAGTCTTTTTTATGAAAATCTAAATTTTACCCCTTGAAATTGGGTTTGCGCAAATTTGGTCTGGTACTTCTGGTATTGGTTCTAGTTTCCTCGTTTTTTGGTACTAGTGAAAACTAGGGTTTCACTTTTCGAAGGCTCTGGACACTGAAAAGGTGTGCTCATGCTACCAACGAGTTCTCTAGGGTAGGGCACACTTCCCTATGTAGTTTTTATGCTGAATTTTTCTTCTAACAAAAAACCCTAATTTTCTTGTACGACAACAATGACGTTTTTGGTAACCCATTGAAAGGTTCTCTATTCAGTCAATCTCTGATACCATGTTAAATTTAGAGCTTCTATTAAGTTCTTTTCAATTTACTAGACAATAATATCATAAGCATGATCACTAAAAGATACACAATCATAAGGTACACAACATTTATCCTGGGAAGCCCTCATGGGGGAGAAAACCCAACAAAAACTTCCTTAATATAGATAGCCAATACAATGCCAAGATAATAAATCAAACACTAGAAAATATCCAACACTGAGCAATGCGCCTCTCTCTTCCTTCTTCTGGCAACTGGCAACTGGAGCTTTCGTCAAACTTGTGCACTAGATGAGTGACTTGAGTGAGTGAGCTAATGAGGCACCTTCCACTCTTATTTATATTGGCTGGCAGGCACTAGGGTGGTGTCTCTTCATTAAGCAAGGACAACTTCTTCACTTAGTGGTTAAAACCACTTTAATTAGGCCTGGGGGGCAACTTCTTAATTAGCATCATATAATTAGGGTTTGACCAATCCACAAAAGGGGATTTGGTCTTATAAAAAGCCTAACATGATCGATCCACAAAAGGGGATTGATCTATAAGATAATAGCTCAATAATAAGTAGAATATTCTTTGCAGTTACAATATTTCAACATTATCTATCTTACTACCACCAGACCATACATTTCATTTGTTGTTGGGATTTTTTCCAGGTTCATGAAAAACCTTGTGAAGGACATTGGTTCGCTACAAAAAACATTCTAAAATACTTGAAAGGAACTCAAGATTTTGGAATATGGTACTCTAAGGTGGATGAATTCAACCTGATCAAATATTTGGATTCGGACTTTGTTGGGGATAAGGAAAATGGAGTGTCAAGTTCATGATATCTCATGAGTCTTGGATCAACAGTTGTCTCCTGGAGATCATGCAAACAGTTGGTTCCAGTAGATACCACAACATAGGCAAAATATGTGGCAGCTGCAAAAGCAACGAAGGAGATTGTGTGGCTCAAGAAAATACTTGAAGATTTGTAGAAGAAACAAGTGAATTCTACTACCCTTCTAATTGACAATAATTTTGCAATTAAGTTGGCCAATAATCCTATATTTCAGGATCGACCTAAGCACATCAACACAAAGTATCACCTGATTCAATATCATCTAAAGGCCAATACTATTCACTTGAGACATTGTTCCACAAATGAGAAAATTGTAGACATCTTCACCAAAGCACTTGGAAGAGAAAATCTTGAAAAGTTCAAAATGATGCTTGGACTCACAAACACCCCTTCGAATTAAAGGGGGAATGTTAGACACATAATTCTTGGGATTGTGTTATTTTAATAATAATGTAAATATGAAGAGTCGTAGGTGATAAGAAGAGTCATTCGTTAAGGAAGACCAACAATCATTCTGATTGTATTTATTCACTTCTCATGTTAATGCAAAGCACATCAGTGAAGTTACATTTTCTGCCAATGCATGGCATGAGATTATGTAACCAACTTCCAAAAATAAAATGAAGGATGAGTTCATTTCGAGTAGGTTAGATACCTCAAGTTTTAGTAAAATAATTTTAATAAACTAAAAGGCATTTAGAAACATTTCTCATATTTATCTTTCATTAGAACTATAATCTTCCATCTGTCTTATTTTTCCATAAATTAGCATCTTTTATTCTCGCGACATTATCTCCACAAATGTTAATAAATCACTTTGGATCTGTCCAAATTCCATTGGCATCTCTCTCACTTTCACATCATTTCTTAAGGTATCGCCCTTCATTTCACTGAGCAATGAAACCACAATTACCAAGAATGACTCTTATGCGTCCTTTTCTTGTTAATAAACATGCAATGTTCCTAGAACAACGAAAAGATTGTCCCATTCTCAATTGTTTCCATATTCATTCATTGTTATATAAGGCTAGTATACATTCTTCTAAGTTTCCTACTGCCATAAAAATCACCCAGGTCTCTATCATCACTAATCATGAATTTATATGATCAATCAAAGATATGACTCCAAAGATACTTCGTTTCAAACTACTTTTACATAAGAATGATCATGGGATTTGGGGGAGTGAGCTTAACTCCTTAGAAAGATTGCATAGCTACATTTTCTTGTATCTGCATATTCTACAAAGGAAATCACAAGCTCTACTTCAATCATTTGGACTTCCTTGAAACCATGGTGTTGGTAGAAAAACATTGTAACATCACTAGGTTTTGATGATGGTAACTGCATCCTTTCCTTTCTTTTAATCTTTGTAGTTAGTGTTGCTTTGTTAAATATATTATAGTAAAGAGTATCTATTCCTTCCCTTGCTCTTCTTTAAACCCTTTCATAAACTTCACTTTCTTCTTTCTTCTCCTCCAACCATGAGATCGTACATTTTTTTCAAATGAAAAAATTATCTTTGTATTTAATTGGAATTTTCCAAGATGATGCATAATAATGTCCAATACATGATTATCAAGCTTATCAAAGCTACAAATGTGGAGTCCAAAAAAAAAACAAGAAGTAGAAGGAACCAACTGAGCAGAAATAATGATGCGGACAATCCAGAGAAAGGCAAGCAACAACTGATAAAAGAGCAGCAAAAATAAACTAGAATATAGTAATACTGTGAGTAGTGCCCTCAAGTCCATGAGATCCTACATATAAACACGACAAGGGAAAAATTAAATGACCACTTGAGTACAAATGGCCCAAAAAGAACCATTACAGTTCACTTAATCCATCAACGGTTATACGAACCATAGCCTTCTTGTCTTTGAAATAAATAGCCAAAACCAACTATGTTTCCAATAACTGTAGCATTTTGTATAGACAACCCATTCACTGGATGTTTTGTTGTGACTTTTCCTTGTGTTTTCTTCTCTTTGTTGCTTCTTCAGGTACTCTACAATATCAGACGAGAACATATAAGGTATTCATCAAATCATGACATATCTGGTAAAATACAAAAATAGAAATCTATAAAAATAGTCTGGGAGTAAGGGATATTAGGGAGCCCAAGATGAGGCACATATACTTTCTTTGCTCTCGTCCATTTCCACAGTTACTCTTATTCCTTCACTTGAAATTGCAATCCTCAACTTCGATCATTTCTAAAAGGCAAACAAAAGTAAGTGCATCTAATGAAATTGATTTACTTTCTTTGGTTCTGATCTTTCTTGTACACTGCAATGAAAGAGGAAGTTATGAGTCCATAATCCATTCAAGAATTGCTTTAATAAATAAGATTTTGTGAGACTGGTTATGTGTTTTCTCTCTCCATGTGCCCACCATGATGCCAAAGAATCTCAGTCAAGCAAACTACTATCCCAAACAGTGTGGCTGCCTTTCCATGATTATACTCTGCTAAGTACATCTGGTCATGTTCCTTATCCCTAGTTTCAGAACATGCCAGGTGGATCTATTCCCCAAACAAAAGATGGGAAGACAACTTCATCGTTTTTACTCTAGGACCCATGAATCTACTTTAATCCATTGTTGATGGGAATCTGGTAGATTTACCAATGCAAGCATTGCAACAACTCCTTGGGTGGCCAAAAAAAATGAATCTGGAATGGCTTCACGAAACTCCTTTTCGTTGGTACATTTCGTCAAACACATCGACTGGATGCAAAAAGAAAGTATCGGCTCTTTCTTCCTAGTCTGTATATAAAAATGTCGTACAAAATAAGAAAAGAAAAGAAATTATTTTAACGTCCATGAGGCTAACAATAGCCTATGGGACATACCACCTCACACACTAATTTCTGCATTTCATCCCTTTTCATGTTCAGACTAATGATGATCTCCCCCAAGTTATCCATTGTCCCCTCGCTGAATAAATTATTCCAAGAGCTAGTTGTCAAGATAATTACATAGTTGTCCATGTTGTCTTTAAAGGCTTCACACTCAAATGAAATGTTTTTCTGTTTCCAATTTTCCGAAGGTGTAGAACATACACACCCCTTCTTCCCAAGCTTCCTTTGGTCTTTTCCAATGTCCAGTTTCACAATGAAGTTGATGGGAATTGGTTCTTAATTGGGCAATAATAATTTTGTCTCTCCAAGATATATTGGCCCCTATGTATGCTTTTTGATGATGAGTGTAATTGGGTTTAAACTCTTCAATATAATACTCTTTATTTATCCCTAGCCCTTTATCCCAGGTTCTCTTGTGGAACCTATCAATAACAAAAGTATTTATCACTTTACTATTCGTAGGGCACCTATTCAAGTGAATATCTCATTTACTAAACCATTTAATATTTTGTCGCATCCACGTCTTCTTTTTTTTGCACAGTATGTCATTGAAGACGACCCTAGGCCACCGACCATCTTCCATTTTATATATCTTATGAGACACATTGATCCATATGGATATCGGTGTCCACCCACCTTTTCCAACTGGCTCAAAACAATTTTCTGGCAATTTTGGCAATTCACTATTTTTAGCAGTTTTCACTTACGGGGCCATTTTGAGGGCCTAAATGAAGTTTTTTTCGGGATCGTCCCAACTCAAAGATAACCAAAGCCACGATTGAGGCCCCAAAATGAATCTCCTCGACAATACCTTTCCAACAGGCTATCATACACCTAAACCGGAGATCGTATGCAAAAGTTACGACCTCAGGAAGTTAATGTACTAACTTACCCAAACGGGGCCCACATGACTTTTGGTGCTTCATCTCCTAGGGTTAGGTTTTTTGATGTCTATGGTTTTTGGCATTCCTGTTTATTGTAAAAGGACTTCAGAGCCTCATTGTAATGATCTTCTTGCGAATGAGCGCAGTTGTCACATCTCTTCTCAGAGATAAGCCGCCACCATTCCAGCAAGCTTGTTTCCACTGCATTTTACAATTTCAGCTTATTTCATTATTGAATAGAAAACCAGTTTTATTGTATCTCTATTATTTTGTGTTAAGAATCTGTATTCATTTCGTTCTGCTCATAAAATCCGGATCACGCACCATAGCAATTGCTTCAATAGGAACAACCCCCATTTCACTCAGCACGATATCATAAGGGACTGAACTTTTAATTTTAAACTTGTTTGTAATCAAGTTTTTTTTAATCTTCTCAATTTGCTTCCACTGTAAGTTAGATGCACTATTGGCCCACACTTCACAACCATAGAGAACCACCGAGATCACTAAAATCCCAAAGAGATTTTGCATAGTATTCCAATCCAATAGCTCTGCCTCTCTGCACCTATTTTGGAAATCATAGAACGCTTTCCAACCTCCCAAAGTTCTTTTCTTTCTACAACCTTCCCAACTTGGATTTTTGTTGAAGTCAATTCCGAGGTATTTGTAATCTGCCACTTCTTCAAGAGTGTTGCCTTCAAAGTAGAACTTAGGTTGATTATGTTTTATTTTGCTAGAGAAAACTACCACTTTCATCTTGCTAATATTGACTTGCATTCCCACTGTACTACAAAAGTGTTCAAGGTAAATTAAGTGTTCTTGCAGCCCAAGAGCAGATTTAGCAATCAGAGTAAGGTCATCTGCATACAAAAGAAGCCTTATCACAAACTCGCCCAAAAGAGCACCATCACCCTCCTGAAAGTTTAACCACTCTTCAAGTTTGTCTATATATAAACCAAAAAGCATAGGTGATAATGGGCACCCTTGTTTGACCTCGATATTACTCCTAAAACTTTAAGAGATACCAGATGGCATTCTGATTTTGACTTTAACCTCCTCATATAGCCTATGGACAACTGCTCTAAGATGCATAAGAACCCCAAGTTCCTCCATTCTTTGTCAATGCTTATCTCTAAGGACCGTGTTAAAATCTTTTTTGAAATCGACAAAACAACAAAAGACTTCCTCTTTTTTAGCCCACACTTTTTCAATGATGTGCCTTAGAGTTATATTGTGATCAATCGTTGAGTGTTTAGGTCTGAAACCTGTTTTCCCTTTGGCGTGTTTATCTCCTTCTTCTGCCCACTTGATGATTCTATTTTCTAGCATACTTTCGAATAACTTTGCAAACAAGGGGTTTATCATTATGGTCCTATATTTGGAGGGATTGCTGACATCCCCACTCTTGAAAATTGGTATTGCTAGGCTCGTTGTCCAATCTGTAGGGAATCCCTGCTGATTGATGTTGTTGAAAATTTTCATAATGTGAGGTGCAAGAGTTTTTGAACCCCATTTTAGATATTCTACTTGGAATTCAACTAAATCTTTTGTTTTTCCAACACCCAACTTTTTGATACCCACTTCAATCTCTTGCACGGTTAAGAGCTTAGTAGTAGTGTTGACCAAGGGAGGGGGGTCAACCTTAGGATCTTGTTCATAAAGCATCTTTGCATACTCGAACCATTGATAAGATGTGATATTATTTTCAGTTTGTTTCTTTCTCGTTTGAAGTTCCTTCCAAAATAACTTGGGGTTATTTTTCCCCAAGAAGATTAGTTCCTCCCTCCTTGAGATCATGAAATCAACTTATTTCTTTCTTACAATTTGCTTGTAGGCTTTTATGTTTATTTCTTTCTGGCTTGAATCTTTCAAAGATTTTTTTGTTGTTTTGCATTCCTCATCAAACCAAACATTAATCGGAAAGCAGTTTGTTTCAGATTTGCTATTTTTTTCTCTTTTACATTCTGAAAGTGCGCTTTGAATTAAATTTGTTAGTGCAAGACTATGGAGGCCCTGGGATGGAATTTTCTCCTTGTTAAACAACCTCTCTAGCACTATCTTGAAGTTGTTACAGTTTTTTTGAGTCAAAAGAATTCTTTCCTTTGAAGGAGGATGTTGAATGCACTGATTTTTTGTCCCACATGGTTGTTGTTCAGCCCAAGTGAAACTTAAATAGATCGGTCTATGATCAGATTTCAACTCCCACAGTTGTTCACCAATCAAAACTTCTTCCATTTTCTCACACAAGACATGCAAGCAAATTGTGTAGTCTACTACATTTGCTCCATTGTAGGTATTGCAGGTGAAATTACCAGAATTCACCCATTTAGCCAACCCATTACAAATGACTAAGTCAAATGCCCCACATAAAGTAAGTAGTTGCTCCCCAAAACGGTTGCATCTTTTGTTGTCCTCTGGAACTCATGTCCACTGATGGTTTCTTTCTTCTGTAAGCCAAATGGAATTGCAGTCTTCCTTACATCAAATAATACTAGCTTGTTTACTTGTTGTCCTAGCATTGAAATCCCCCACTATAAGGACTTCACTTAGTTGAGAGTACACTGCAATATCATTTTTTAAGGCTACAAATGGGTCTTTGTGGTCAAGCCCTCTACTTTTGTAAGTTTTTTAGACTTGTGGGGCAAAATAACATGTTGCAATTCTGATGGTGTTACCATTTTCTAATATTTTAAACCAAATGAATTGTTTATTTGAGTCTTCTCTTTCTAATTGAATGAGATGAACTTTTTTTTTCCTCACTAAGAACATGATACCCCTGTGTCCTTTATCATTCTCAACTGTCTTGTTCCACACTACCATCTTCACATACCCTTCAAACAGAGGTGTCTTGCACCCTTCATTCTCATGTGTTTCCAATAGACAAATTATGTATCTATCTTCCGTGATAGGTCCTAACCCAGGTCCCCACCTCCAAGGATAACCTCTGCAATTCCAACAAACTAGTCTTAAGGAAACCTGAGTATAATCTGATTGCTATTTATTTTGTCCTACAAGACTCAAAGTTGAGTCTTCACCCCTGCTTTCCCATACTGGCCTTGTTGCATAGTTTCTTGCTAATGAAATTGATGTCGCTTCTTGGCTACCACATTGTTGTCATGTTTTAGAATGATGACCGAAAAAGGCAATAACAACTTTTCCTTTGAACAACCATGCCCTTTTTCTCTCATCCTTTGTTGCCCTAATCTTTGACATCTCTTCTCCTCTTTCCTCTTGTTGTCTAATAGTTAAATTTTCATCTAGAAAAAAAGCGAGAGCCCCTCGGGAGTTGCTTCTTGCCTAGGAGAATTTGTTTGTCACATATATTTGACATGATGACTTTTATGGGCCTAGCTCTCTCACCACTAGGTTTACCCACCCTCCATGCTTGACAAATTCGACATTGCCAAAGCAACTTGTCCTTAAAAAATTCACTTGCAAGATCGAGAGTACATTCATTTTTTCCATACTCTCTCACACCTTTGATAATTATGTTTGTTGCTCTTACTTGTCTTTCTTTGATTTCTCTATCTTGCATGTCATCCCCTTGATTGTTTGTTTCTTTTCCATACTAACAGAATTACTAATAACTTGTGCCTAAGTTTTGGAATTTTTTGTCAAATCTCTTTTCTCTTTATCCCTTGCTTTCATTCCCCGGGTGTCTGCTTGTTCAATTGTTTTCCCTTCAACTTTGGATGTTTTAGAGTTCATCACCTCTCTAATTTCCACAACAGAATCTTCCCTGATTTGCCCAACATCCTTCATGCCTTGCCATTTAGCCTTTGCTACCAGAAGAGCTTTTTGCAACAATGTCACTTGACCTTTTAAAACTTTATTGTGTTTTGTTAAGCCTCGATTTTCTATTGTCAATAGCTGGATTTTAAGGTCTCTCTCATGCTCTTCGACTTCCAAAACCTCCAATCTTCTCTTGGCATTTAGTAACTCTTGCACATACAGGTTAGGTGATCAGGTAAAAGGTGTGGATGTGGGATTGTACAAGGCATAATCACTATTGTCTTTAGTCTTGTTGTTGTTACACCCTTGCCAAAAAGGCTTGTTTGAAAGTTTATTATGGAGACCCAATTTTTTCCTTGTTTGCTCCCATTTTAAACTAGCAGCTCTACATGTATCCAGCCTTAAGGATATTTGGGTGAAGTCGAAGCATTTCTTCTGCTGTAAAAGTCGAGGGTTTCGAATTTCCACTGTTGACCGTTGCATTAATCAAGACAGTGATAGCTAGGGACGTTAAATAAACTCCGGTGTCGTCCACTTGAAGAAACCGGCTTGAAATATATAGGCTTCGACCTCGTCTGCTCAGAAGGCTCTATGAGAATTCACAGGGCTCGTAACGGTTGCTTAGACTCGGCATGGATGAAGCCAAATCGATCGACATGGTTGACTTCGCCAGAGACGTTTAACCGATTGGTTTCAAATCGAAGTCATGTGGATAAAGGTGTCAATTTCTTGATTTCCCACTGAGGGCTCCAGAACTGGATTCTGATGAAATCTGCCAGCCTTACTTGGGAGCTTCAGTCTCATTATAGATCGGATGAACTTGAGGTTTAAACTTACGCACGTTTTAGTTCCGAAATGAATTTATGCCGAGACTTGGCATCCCAAGTTTCTTCAATATTTTAAATATCTCATCCCAAAACGCTCTGGATATCACGAATGCCAAAGGTTTGTCTGGAAAAGCTTTGGAAGATGCTTCTGTGTGCGCTCCGTCACGAATAATGGTTGCTCCATTTACACCAAGCGTCTCAGTTTGGGCTGGTGTCACAAACTAACATCTTCCAAGTAGATAAAGTACCCTCTAGTCCAGCACGAATTAAATCGTGGGATATTCTCCAACCGGGCATCTTAATGTCGCAAAGGGGAGCCCGTTTATCTAAAAAGCATATGTCAAGTTTACTGGACATTGATTGAAGCCTCTTCAATCTTCTGTTTTAAAGAAAAAAAAAAAAAAAATTACAATACTCATTAATAATAATAATCTAATTTTAAAGTCACACTAACTGGGACACTAAATTGATATATGAAATTCTTTTGTTTGTGGGATAAAACACTTTCTCCACTATTTAGTTATTTGACTACTAAATTTTATGGGGTATACATATTCTACCCCTTTGGATTTCAAGCATATCCTATCTATCAAGCATGATTTTATTACTCCAAAATCTGCTACCAATATTCAAACTAAGCAAATAAATCATCACTCCTCCTCCTATGCCATTGAATCTCTAGTTCTAAAATGTATACTTTCTTTAACCTCACGACTAAACAAAGATCAAAGTAGAGAATTAAAAGTATTTCAACAACTTTGTAATGCAACAAAATTACTCAAGTTTGACCGAGCAAAGGTACTACCCACAAAGTTATATAACTATATTAATTCCCAAATAACTTGTACTCTGTGAATGAAAACAAAATTCCATGCCAAGCCCCTTTCATCATCAATCCCCTCTCACATTTTCTCTTTGGCTTTTCCCAAGGGAGCTAGTCCCTTCCAACTTCATAATGTTGTTTGGACTAAGGATTGTTTTGAAGTATGCAGAAAGGAAGTGCAATTCACAAGAATTGCTAAATATTGAGAGAGACATTTTGGGTTACAACAAATTTTTAAATCATTAAGATCATATTTTAAAATTTTCAATATGGATAATAATTATTAAAATATTGTGTAAAAATAAATAAAAGAAATAAGATTGGAATTGAGTAATTAGTTAAAATGATTTACTTATGGTGTAGATTAGTTTCATGAAGAAATTTTAAAACTATAATCATTATTTGATTTTGGGTATTTAGTTAAAAAATATACTTTATTCAAAAAGCATGGAAGCAATATATTAAAAATTGAATATTCACAACAATTAATAAAAATATTGTTTACAAAATAATATAAAAATTACAAAACACTTGATTAAAGAGGAGATTGCATTCAAAAATATTTTGTATATACAAAAAAAATATTTAAATTGTAAAATTGTATTATATCAATGATAGGATTACAAAACAACTTGTATATCTTGTTATTGAAGAGTATCAAGCTTTATATAAGAGCCAACAAATCTACGTCTTTGATTAAATGATCTTTAATTGGATGATTTCCCAAGTAGTCTAATGTATCCTAAGAAAACATGTTGGGTGGAGGGGTGGGGAGGAGGTGTTAAACTCAACATCGTGACTTAATTTTATGCTTTGAATCTAGGGGTGGCAAGTGCAAGGGGATCATATATGGTCTCAATAGAAAACAAAAAATGATTCATGCATGGTGACTTGGAAATGTAACCAACAACAAGGCATAGATGGTTGCATACTATCAAGGTCTAGTACTTCTCAAGGAACAAAGGGTAAGTTATGTAACAATGCTATATGCTTCATCAATAGTAATAAGTTTATTGTTTTATCAACCCTCTCCTCAAAGACTTTTCATATGTTTGTCTTATCCAAAGAACTAATACATCAGCCCAGGATTTCAAAAAAAATGCATTATTTCAGGTTCTAAGAGCACACAATTCCAAATTTGATCTAAAAGTTAATAGAGCCATGGGCTTGGGTGAAGGGATATTAAAGGTAAACGATGGATCTCTACATGCATGCCCTTCTTCCCCCACCCCACCACTTGATATTATAGTTCATTAACCCAAGGATGTCAATCATGACTAATTGTCTCATAATGCAAGTGAGAAGGGATGAAGAGTTATGGCTTATGTGAGGCTCATTACAAAGATACCTTCCCTCATCAGCATTTGTGTTTATCAACAGTACTATAGAGAATTTGTTCTTTGCATTTCATATTTGTTTGTAGGGTTTAATGCCATAGACACTGTTCCTTTGCCTATAATCTACAACATTGGTTAAGCGAGTCAAGAGGCCCGAATTAGAAGTGGTTGGGTCAAGGGCATTGCTCATATATCACTTGTCGAGTAGCTTTTGTGATCTTTTGGTCAGGTAATTGATTAGAGTTTAGTTGGTAGTCCATGATAGCTCATATTTTGGAGATCTAGTTTGACATTGCAACACCTTTGCGACAAACATGGCTCATTTCCATGATAGAAACAATTGTTGTGTACTATGTGTGCTAAAGGAGGTAAAACATGGGATTAAGATATGTGAGTGTGAGGTAGAAATGGATCAATGCTCTATGATGAACTCATGCTGAAATGGAATGAGTGGCAAGAAGCTTGGGATCAAAATATTTCTATTGAAAATCATGTTAGGGACCAATGTGTGGCAGAGATCGTCACTTAGTTGTTGGCATGAATTAGATAATTGGAGAAAGAAGTCATGACCTTTATGCAAATATAGAGGGGGAAATATCTATAGCTTAAGTCAAAACTCGGTTCTTTATATTCCTTGGTTTTAGGAATTTTGGTTTATCTTTAGCTCCCTTAGGAGGTGGTTCCATCTCCCCTCCCTTCAATCTATGTTTTTGTTGGGGATTCATCTTGATTAGGATTTTCTAAGGTCAAGGACAAGATCATGGACTTGCAACACACTTCTCAATTGGTGGACTAATCAGATGTTGGCATGCATTATGTGGAGAACATTTAGGAGACTCAAGTTGGCTTGGCAGCAATCGCCCCTTTAGGGCCAAACTTTTAAGTTATTTTCTATAATGTTTTGTTGTGTATTATTTCTATTGTGCCAATTTGTATAGAAATATACCTACCATGTCTATCAGTTAGGATATGGATAGGTATTTTTAATGAAGAAATTGGTATTTTTGATGAAGAAATTGGTATTTTTGTTAGTAGGCTACGATTAAACTTATAACTTTTTGTATTACAAATTGTACATCTTTGTCACAAATTTTTCTAATACAAAGATATCCTTTAATGTTAAAAAATAATAATTCTAAGGCATTCAATCCTTTGCCTCTAGAGTTCAACATTTTCTCTCATATGTAATTGTCACCCTGACTTGCCATTGTTAAAACCTTGAACCATAATGTCTATGATTAGTTCACGAGTATACCCAAGTGTAGATGGTAGTGGAGCACTTGACATTAACACACCACCCATTTCATTCACTAACAATACAATTATATCCATCAACATAAGACACTCAATCACTTGTTCTAGTTCATGCATATACATATCCATTGTCATCTGATGTTGTTTATATCTACTATTTTGTACTTCACTATTGTATATGGTTGATTCATTAGGATCGTGCTCTCTATTGAGAATTGAAAGATGGTAGAAATACATTATAAAGAGATTTTTATAGATCTATCTAACTCTCAAGTGGCAAGAATATCCCTATTTTTAAGTGTTGTTTGATATAGTTCTTCTAGAGTTTTATGATCAATTAATCTTAAAGAATATGGATCCCTTCATATGAGTGATCTAGGGGGCATAAATAATACAATCCCAAAAGTTGATATTGGTTTTTTTTTTAATATGTTCAACACATAGGACATGCACAAGTTCTTCTTGATAAATACTTTAAATATTAAAAAAAAAGGGAGGAGGAATCTGATCACAAAGCATAATTAAAAAAAAAAAAAAAAAACTTGTAAATCACAAAATCAGAATATTCATTAGTTGATATTTAAATATCATTTCTAAAAGAATTATTATTGAAATGAGATATTTCATTATTAAAATTAAATGTTAAACTAAATAAATGAAATTGAGATTAATAACTCAATGATAAAATCAATGTACAAATAAGGAATATATTAGAGATTTGTAGTGGCATGAGGCCAAGCACCTCCTATGGCTAGGATTTACCTTAGCTATCTTGTTCATCCTGCAAATCCTAAGTGTTGAGATAATTTCACCATCCCTTCTACTATATATCAAATTGATGCTTCATGTGATAGTTTTAGGTCGTTATGGGGATTTCTTGTAGGATAAAATCAAGTTGAATCCAATTCAAATTGCAGGAGTGAAAATGAGACCTCCTTTCACCTAGTCAAATTCAAAGGATACACTCTCTTTGAGATAGAATCATTCATAATTTTGGTTAGTTCCTTCAATCTAGCCAAATGATATCAATCTCCATAGGATAGATCCATCAAATGAATGAAGTTCATCCTCTAGCTAGAACTCCAATTCCCTAATCCAAGGAAAAAGAAACTCAATATGTTAGAGAAAGATTTGATTGGAAAGTTTATAGTCCTCTATCCTTTCCCAAGGGCTACGTAGGCGTGGATAGTTGAGCATTGGTTTCCTAAGATAAAGGGTCAAGTGTTTGTGTTCATAGTTGGTTGAGGGTTTTTCTTCTTTGTTTGTCCAAAATAGGAAGGATCGAAATTTGATATTTCACTCTTACTTCATGGGATCTTGCAGAATGGTATTAACCCATTGGTCCCTTGATTGCAATCCATAAGAGGAAATCACAACATCCCTTGTATGGGTAAGGTTACCCCACCTCCCATTAATATTCTAGGATGAAGGAACCTTAACAAATATCGAGGACAAACTAGATCATTTCATTGACCAAGTTGAACTAAAAGGAAATCCATATTATGTGCCAAAATATGTGTGGAAGTGGATTTGGAGAAGGGTCCTCTAGAGGTGCTTGAAATAAACATGGATGGTTGGAGCCACTAGCAATATCTAGAGTATAAGAAGTTACCTTTCAAGTGCAACTCTTGCCATAAGTATGGGAATTTTTCCAAAAAAATCTCAAAGAATCAGGAGACATAGGTTCATCCTAAACAAATTTTAAACGCACAATCAAATAGAGCATAATCCATTTAGGCCAATAAGCAATAGACGTACAAAACAATAGTCTAGGGTGCCACATCATTAAAAGATAACCCGTAAAGGATCATCCAGAGTTAACACCAATATCCTTGAGGCCCTTAAACCCTCAAAGATATGGAAAAGGATAGTTAGGAGGTGGAGAGGTAGAAAATTCAAGAAAATCTTGAGGACAAAATTGGAACCCCTAGCATGGCATAGGGTGATCAAGAGGTTGTCCCGAAAGAAGAAAAACACTACAAGCCTCATTAGTGGGTGAAGAAAAGAGAAAGCATTCCAATCTAGAGGCTATTTTGGAAAAGGGGAAGGGAACTCAAGGGTGCCCAAAAATTCTCCATCAAGCAACAAAGATAGTAAGATCCAATCATCCTTTTGAAATATATTATCTTAGCACATTAAGATTGAAGGATCCTAATATCTCACCGCCTCTTACAACACAGAAAAAAACCAATCAAGAACATCGGGATATTGAAGTAGAGTAGAACAAAGCAAGAGATATTCAAATCTTGTTGACTACTTCTTAATCATATATTTAGGTGTAATTTCATTCGCTTTTCATATGCAGTGTTTTGTTGAGTAGTATTATTGCTTCTTGAATTTGTAAGGTAGTATACTTGTTAGTCAGTCTATAATAGTGGAAATTGGAGAGTCGAGGATAAATAATTTATAAAAACTAGGATTTATGAATTTGAAATCGGGCTACAATAAATCCTTAAAATTTTGTATTTCCCCACTATTTGGTTTAGTCATAGTTTTTTTTAAATACAAAATATAACCACTATTGCTAGAAATTCTTTTGGATAAAAACTATGTATGGAGTTTTGAAACGTCCAATATTTCGAGTGGACACTCGACCCATCATCGGGGACATAAGAAGTTGATAGGTTGTAAAAGAGTGTTGAGGTTTGTTATTATAGAGGAATATTGGTAAGTAACCATTAATGAAAATAAATTGGTTGTTGGGATTAGGTAAGGTAATAATAGGGTGAACAAGGTCATTAAGATTAGAGGGCAATGAGAATAAATAAAAGGTATTAAAATAATAATAGAGTATTAAAATTAATAGGTATTAAAAAGGATAGGACATAGTCGTTGAGATTAGAGGAGACGATAAAATTAAAAATATCCATTAAAATTGAGGAGGACGATTCATAATAAAATAATTAAAGAGAGATATTGTATACTATTATAATGAGATAAACTTAGAGTAGAGAAAATAATTTAATGTATGAGATAATAATACTATAAAGTCAAGGGAGAAATTTAGTTCAATTAATAAAGGAAGAAAGACATAATTAATGATGAGAAACAATGAGAAAAACATAATTCATAGAGTTAGGAGATAAGAAACAAGGAGAGGAGCAATTAGATGTGAGGACCTATTAAGCCAAAAAAGAGAGGAGGAAAGGGTTGGAGGGCAATCTCAAAGGAGGAGGTCTATTGGTCAAGTTGATGAATGGTGGGCTTCCAAGATTGGCCGAGTTTGTAGCCATATTTGCGGTTAAAGTTATTAGGATGTTTTTCGTTTCGAGGGCTTCTTGAATGAGATGGGAGGAGTAATAAGGGGTTGGGGATAAGATTTTAGTTTGTTCAAATCGAATAAGGTGCTTGGATTTAAAAGAGTGTTCAGAAATATCTGATTTGGAGATTCAGTTATGGGTAGTATCAACTATATGCTCTTTAAGCCTCGCTTTAAAGGTTCTTGCAGTTTGACCTATGTAAGATTTCCCACAGGGGCAAGGAATTTGGTAAACTCTTGGGCCAAGCATCAGGTCGGATTTATCCTTCATGATTTTGAAAAGTTATTTGAGGGTTTTGTAGGGTTTGAACACAATTTTGATATTCTTCTTAGCTAAGAGTTTTGTGATGTGATCTGTGGTGCCTTAGATATAAGGAAGAGAGAGGAGAGAATGAGGAAAGGAGGAAGAGGATGTTTTTGGTTAGGCTTGTTGGTTGAGTGGAAGGCTTGGTTAATTTGAGAGAGAGAGAGTAGCCATTGGATAAAACAGATTTGGTTAAATGGGCCTTTTCCTCCATGAGTAATTGGGGGGGTGGATATGTGGATGGCACAAGTAATCAGGGTTTTTAAGACAACAAATTTTTGAGATGGGTGATGGTGGGAACTGGCATTTAGGTATCTTCCAATGTGAGTTTTCTTTTTGTAGACTTGGTGGGAGAGGGAGCCATCAGGGAGACGAGATATGAGAACATCCAAGAAGGGGATGGAGTTGTCGTTTTGGGTTTCCATAGTGAATTGGATGTGGGGGGAAGGATATTAAGATGATTGAAGAAAGAGACCAACTTGGCATGGCCATGAGGCCAGATGATAAATGTGTCATCTACAAATCGAAACCAATATTTGGGTTTGATATGAAATCTCTTTAAGGCTAAAGACTCAAAATGTTCCATGAATATATTAGCTACCACTGGGGAAAGGGAGGACCCCATGTCTATATCCTCAGTTTGTTCATAGCAAACCCATTAAAGGTGAAGAAGGTATAAGAGAGGCAGATTTTGATTAGGTTAAGAGTTTCAGGGTCTACCAGTTTGGAGATAAGGATTAGGGCTTCTGAAACTAGAGTTTTGGTGAAAAGAGAAACTTCATCAAAGTTGACCATAAGGTCATCATCATTAAGGTGAAAATTATGGGTTTTATGAATGAAATCCGCAGAATATTTAATAAAAGAGGGGTTTTACTGACAAAGGCTTGAAGCTTGTCGACAAGAAATCGAGCAAGGGAATGAGTGGAGGCTCCTATGGCACTTACTATAGGTTGGAGAGGAATGTATTTTTTGTGAATTTTGGGTTGGCCATAGATCCTTGGGGTTTAGGGGTTATGCAGAATGAGATGCTTTAGGATGGTAGGGTTCGGTGAAGAAGATTTGATGGATTTGATGACCATGTTGGTAATGGTATTAATCGGGTTTTTAACGAGAGTTTTATAAGTGGAGGAAGAAAGGAGGTCAAGCAGTTTAGACTCATAATCAAAGGAGTTCATGATCACAGTAGCATTTCCTTTATAAAATTTAAGGATAATGACATCAGGGTTATCATTAAGGTGACGAATAGAATCAAATTGTTCTTTAGTGAGGTTGGGTTTAGGAGGCATGGAACGATGAAGGATTCATTTGCATTCTTTCCTAATTTCTTTAGCTTCATGATCTGGAATATGGTGGGTAATGGATTCAATGGAGAAAATAATATCCTCCATAGGGATGTGTTTAGAGGCTAGGGAAAAATTAAACCCTTTATCTAGAAGTTGGAGGGTGGCAGGGTCCAAATTAATCGAGGATAAGTTTATAACCGTAGAAGGATTAGTACTTAGGGAAGGGGTAGGAAGGGATATACGATTATTATTAAAAGGGAGGCCTTTTAGAGATGTTGAATCATAATCATTTGAAATAACAGGAGAAGTTTTATGCAATTTAAAGTTTGACGAGTTTAACCACTAATGCTAAAAAAACAAAAATAAAAATTATTGTAAGGAAAAAATAATTAAACTCACTGGAAAATTGCACATGGATCACTACTTGGGTGGATTGGTGGCCAACTCCAACAACATGTGATGGGTTGCTTGGACCTAGAAATGAGCAGAAAATTTCATAATGGTGTTGCCAATTGTCATCCCATCATATATGCTTTATGCTATGCTAGGTTCACATGCACCCTATGCTCAAATCTCACATTGACAAAATTGTTGAAGCTTCCTCTCTATCTTACACTTCCTCTCATGTCAACAACCTTTGGCCAGTAGGAATGTGTTGATTTCAAGATGTTAGTGCAGGAACATGTAATAAGAAGAGGTTGGACATGTCCACTAGGAACACTACCAATTGGACCAACTTTTGCATAGTAAATCAAAACTAATTAGTTGATATAAACTAGATAATCATTGTGCATATATAAATGTCACATATATATGGTATAAATTATATTATAGTATATATAATAACTATTATTATATTTACTTCTTTCATCATGTGGTTCACTATCAGTAAAACATAGGTTGTTGACTCACTGCCTATAAACTCGCATACATATATTGTAAAAAATCCAAGGGAATCTCATATGGATGCACTGTAAACATATCGATCACTAAATTGAGATACAAGTTTGCATGGATTTATTAGTTTCCCACTTTAGGCATCAAACTCCCCCAAGTCATCATAGGGGCAATGGTTAGTGTTGAAGGCAGGGAGTGGAATAATGGGAGGATGAGTGATGGGGAACCTCTCAAAACATATGTAAAACAAATCATATTCATAAGGGAATCTCGACCTTCCACTGGAGCCATAAAAACAAGCCATGCCCAATGCACAACAAAACCATCTCAAAAGTATTGCACTCCACCTATAACGGGTGCGACACTAAATAATTTGTTTGACATATTATATTAGTGTGTATTTCATCCATTCTCATCACTAAGGGAAGGGCTTAAGACACAAAGTATAATACTAACTACCCTCACATCCTCGTACATAAAATCCAGAAATACTAATTTGTCCTCATTGCACCCAATGCATTAATGTACCCCTTCCTTAACCACCTCATCACTAAAATAATTGTTCATGTAGTCTATATGCCTCAATGTAGAAACATGGTAAGGCATATGTGGGAAATGAATATAATCTTACCCCCTCCTAGAATTTGGTGAAAAAACAAATGTTATCCTTTCATGGGTTGAACAAATTTTCCACCCCAACTTCGAGTGCTTAACATCCTAGATCTTGTGAATGAGTCAATGGTCACAATAATTTAATGTTCACCTTCAATGATATCACCTCCTCAATGCATTTGAGGAGGCCAACATTGAAAAGGAGAGATTGTGTGTCCTAAGACAATGAGTGTGGGATGTTCCCATTCCCTCTTACATGAGTGTCATCTCCTCACCATGTGGTAGTGCAAATTTTCACATTGATTGACAAAACAAATTCCTTAGAATATAAAAGCATTTTGTGTTTAAATGAATAAAGTAATATAAGTAAGCTCTAAAAACATAAATATTAATTAACAAAAAGCCATATATGGTGATCTATGATTGTTATGTCCCATTGGTGAAATGTTAATTTATTAATAATTTATTGATGCACTAGTGCTCTTATATCAAAATGGTGCATTAGTTCCCTTTATAGCATTGGTGCATCGACACATCTCAAAAATACATCACAAGCAATGCTCCATGAGCTAGGTAGAGCACCGATAAGGTGTACGGATTGTAAGTTAGCACAAGATATGTTTTGTCAGGGAAAATTAAAATTTGGCCTCTCGCAGTGGTGGTGCTCCACATATCTATGTGTGCACCATTGGCATGTATGTCCTTTTTTACCATTTCCATGTAAGGACAATACATAACATGAACATTGAAATGAAATTGTGATTAGGGGAAAATTGTCAATCTTTATTCATATGATGCACAAAAATACCAAAGGTGCACCATGTTGTATACTCATAATAGTGCACAATGAACACAATGAACTATGTAGAGCATCCTCATAGTGTGTGGGTGGTAATTTATCACACCATATGTTCTATAGGGAAAATCCTAGTTTTTCTTTCCCACAATGGTAGTGCTCAACGTGTGTGTGTGTGTGTGTGTGTGTGTGTGTGCGCGCGCGCGCGCGCGCATCGATGATGTGGATACATGCTTTTTTATTGTTTCAATTTTAGTGGTACACCATTACATAACATGGGTAGAGAGACTGGGATTAGGGACATTGCTTGTCATTGTTCATATAGTCTGCAAAAACACCAAGCGTGCACTATGTTGTAAACTTGTAGCAATGCACTGTGATCTAGGTAGATGATCATCGTGATGCATTGACAAGAATTTACCTCATCATATGTTCTGGGGAGAAATATAATTTCCCATTCCCATGGTGGCAGTGCCCCATGTATATATATGCACACCACTAATGAGGATATGTGTTTCATTGGCATTGACACATTAACAATGTGACAACACATAACATGTGCACTAAATAAGTGATTAGTGGAAACCTATGTGTCATTGTTCATACAATGTGTCAAAATACCAACAATGCATCACGATTATGTGTAGGCACATTGTTGTTGCATCGATATCTGATGCATTGAAATTAGACAATGCACATCAAAAATTGATTCACTAACAAAATCCAAAGTTCACTACAGATTGAATGAACCGAAACAACATAAAAATCGAAATCTCACATATGAAAGAGAAAATAACTAGAGTAAAAATGCTTGAATAAGGCAACTAAATAGTTACATGTTTTGGTGTTTTTTGTTGGGGTTCCATAGTATTGAATATAGAACAAATTGGAACTAGGTTTTTGGAGAAAAAATTTCAAAACCCTACTCCATTAGATAATGTGCAAGAATGTTGGATGGGCAATGATCAATTGTAGGGAAACGAGGATAATTGTGTCTAAGAAAGTGCACTAATGCTACAAATGAAAAAATGAAGCATTGATAGTAAGTGGAAATGCCTTGGGAAAATTGAAAAAATAAATCTTTAAATTTTTACTTTATATACACAACGCAATGCACTTATCCCATTAATGCATTGGTGCATCAGAAGCATATAAATATTTTAATCACAATGTGTCCAAAATTGCGATATGAAATATATATATATGTGTTCATGTGGCCTGCATAATCACAACGTGTCAAAATTGTGATATGAAGCATATGTGTTTCATGTGCCTATACCATAAGTACGCGCATACAAGCACAACCCACTATATTAGAAAAAATATTACAATGTGATGTACAATAATAGGTGCATTGTTTCAGATATTGACATATGGATGGCATTAAATGCAAAATGTGGGTGTTTAAACTAATACACATTACTTGATGTTGGCATTCACATGTATAGCATTACTAGCTCCCTCAACCTTCTTCCACAAGTCTAGGACCATATAGAGTTACACCACAACTTCATGGTTATAACACTCATTTTTGTAACACTTTGTAATGACAAGAACAAGTGTATAGATTTGAGTAAACACTTTTTCTCTTATCTTTACATGTATTCAATTATGAAATGTTCTGGTTTTCTATTTTTCATTGGTAGACTCTCTCTTGTCATTGTTAAGTTCTATGCAGTGCAATTACCTATCCTAATAATTTTATATTCATGTGTTTTAGTTTGTAAATTGTACACTATGCATTTGTGCATTTTGTGCATATTCCATAATATTATACTATGATTTAGTGGTTGGGATAGGGCATTTCCATGCAAACAACCCTGGTTCAAACCTCAACAAGTATAGATCCCTTGTGTATGAGTATGAGTGAAGGTTTTTGACCTCCTAGAATTGGTTTCCCTTTGTCAACAAAGGAGATTAACACATGTCTAGCAAGCTAAATCAGTTTACGTGGAAGTTACTAAGATACTTTATCCTTTATATTGAATGTGGATGTTTCATTTTGTTCTTATTAAACTACTATTAAGCATATTCAATGCTAGTGCATAAAATACTACTACAAACAATTGTGTTTCTTCTTAGTTCCTCAATGCTTTATGCCCAATATACCCAATCCCACCTTGCACCAAAACATCAGTTTTTCTCTAAATTTATGGAAATAAAGTGAAATGTAGAGAAAAAAAAAAAAGCAAAAATTAGAAGGGAAAAAATGCATCAAACCATGCTCAAGAAACCACTTGTAATAAACAAAATGATGCTTACTACAATATGTCCACCCTTGTATTTACTCAAAAATATTGTGTTAGATGGGCAATACAACATTCATGTTACTATTGAATATTTTGTTTTAAATAATATATTTATTATTCTCATTATACATCACTATCACTATTACAATAGTGTTCAAAGTAGTTGCCTAAACAACACAATCATAAGATCCTAACAACATTAGACTTAGATTTACTATAGAACCCATCAATATTAGAGTATATGAAGGTGGAAATTGAGACGTGTTTGACATTTAAGACACTTTATTGTTAAAGAATGTGCTCATAATCCATGCTAAAATAAAGTTGACACTTTTATTATTATTATTTCATGCTCATTTCATATATGAAAGTTCAAATGACGTTGTCGACACACAGATATGGTGAAAATGAAGTAAAATAGCCATCTTCACAACACTAAGCCCAAACTTAAATATTTATGTAAAAAATTACCCTATGTAACCAATAATGGCAATTAGATTACTTTTGGACTGCCTCGTGGACTAAATCCCAAATCACCCTCAAGCCTAGGGTGAGTCCAATCCTTCCCTATAAGAAAATACTTGGTTGCAAGGCCCATCTCCACCTTAGTTATAAATGAGATTAATCAATTTTATACTTATTTTGATAATTTTATTTGTATTTTATTACTTTTATAATTTATGTTTTATAATTTATTTCTTACTTTATTAGAGTACATAATGAAACCAATGATGAAGACTATAATGCTTCTTTTTTATTTTTGAATCTTGTATTAAAAAGCATAAACAACAATACTAAAACATAGTTTCAAGTTCTTTTTGTATTTTCAATTCTTATATTAAAAATACATAAACAATAGTACCAAAACATAGTTTTTAGTAAATTAACAAAATGTTTGAAAGAGAGCAATGTAGCAAAATAGTCAATTTATGAATGAAATAGTTATAATAATGGTTATAAATATAACATATCAAAGTTAAGTGAAGTATTGATTCTTGAATGTTATTTTAAGTAAATGTTTTATTTTTATTTTTATGTATTAGCCAAGATGTTGTTTTGAATAAATATTTTGTTATGATGTAATTTTTTATACTAATAACATAGTTTAAAAAGATTAAGAAACTTACTTTTATGATTTTGTTTGAAAATTGAAAATTATCATTATTAAATTTTGTATTTTTTAAATAAAAATCATTTTTTCAAATAAAAATAATACACATTTGATTTTCTCCACAAAATCTATTTAGAAAATCTAAAATAATAAAACTTTTAATATATTATTTTCATTGTGATATTGATATAATAATAATTATGTTAGTTAGAAAAGAAAAAGAGTAGTACTTGCTTTAATAATATTCTTCTTGACCCTACACACTATTCACAATATTTTATATAGTTTTTGTTTTTCATACATAATGATGAAGATATCACATTATTATATGTAATTGTTTTGTTTTATTTTCATACTAATTATTTTATTTTATTTTATAATTGATATTTATATAATAAATAAAAAATGGTAAATGAGATAATACAGTTAAAATGGCCAGTCTTGAAAAACTTTGACAAAATAGATAACTTCATTTGCAACTCCATAACTGAATACCATTATAATTGAATAGTGTTAATAAATTCCCAATAATACTAAATGTAGAGGTGTTAGCCTCATTATTATAGAAAACTTAATTTAAAAATTAATTAATACACTAGAGGTGTTAGCCTCATCATTGGATCTAGTTCAAGTGGTTGAGAGGAAGATTTATCCTCCCAACCCAGGTTAAATCTTACCTCTGACATGTTTGCTTTGTTGATTAAGAAATATTTTACCCTTGCTGGGACTTTAAGAATGTTTTTTTTTAAGTTTTTTTAACACAGTAATAAAATTTTAAAACAAACTAACTAATTTTTTATCTTTCTTAAGGTTTCATAAACCAAATTTAATTTCAGTATATGTTAACCATCATTATCATTATTATTTTCGTCATCATCATCAATAAAAAAAAAAAACTTTATTTAAAAAATAATAAACATACTTATACTTAGATTAAATAGTTCCACAAATTTGTGTCTTATAGTACAGTACCTACAAATTTGTATATTATAGTACCTACAAATTTGTATATTATAGTACAGTACCTACAAGATGGGATTTCCTTCATGATTTTATGGATTGTAAAACCTATAATATATAATTATTGGTTGAGAGTTGCACTTTCATGATTTGTCTGATATGGGATTTCCTTCATGATTTTTTGGATTGTAAAACCTATAATATATAATTATTGATTGAAAGTTGCACTTTCATGATTTGTGATTATACAAATTTATAAACATCAAAACAATTAAGTTACCTCTCCATTGAGTATTTAAAAAGGCAGTGAGGCTGAGTACCAGGTGTTATGAGTCTGATAGCTCTTGTGTAGTTTAGCAATTTTCTACAACAGTAAAGAAATCTATATTTCCTGTGACATCGGCTTTGGCATATCTCAATTTAGTGAACACCCAATTTAGTGAAGGTTGTATATCTCATTGCATCCGGTGAACATGTCCATAAACATATAATTTCTAATTTCTAATTCTATGAATATGATTACAAATGGCCAATGGCACTCTAAAGATGAAATGATACATTTGGGAGTTTTCTCATTGCACCATCTTCTTGTCATGCCACTTTGATTTATAAACTTCCAGTACACTGCAAACTCCCAG
>SNQJ01S0010667.1:144767-165088 GCA_010110895.2 Picea sitchensis | reverse complement strand
TTTTTTTTTTTAGTTCCAAATAGTCAGAAGAGGTACGAATGTTTTTGAAATCTATGTATCCAATATCAGATTTCAGAATTTTTTCTAGGTTTACTTTGTACTTCACATCCTTGGCCAACAACTTTCTTCCTTGTAACTAGCCTTTTCTTATTTGGACCCACATGCAAGACAAAACTTGCTCTATTATTATGCACATTGTTTTGAAAAACAAATTTGTTATGTGACAGGAGAAGTAACTGCTTGAATGTAGCAGCTCCCATCGGACTATTTTATGATAACTGAATCATTCAGTAATATCATTGGCACGTGGATCTCCATAGAAGAGTGTTGGAAAGTTCATTTCCTCAATGAATTTATCCTTGAATATTCCAAGTGGATGCTGCCCCTCGGCAGGTGCAATTTTGATAATTTTGTCTTGCAAGTCAGGAATGCACTGTGAATCAGTGAATCCATAGACCAATGTTTCAATATGTGTTTCATTCTCCGATTCATCACTTGTATCAAATTCACTAGGATTTTCGAGAGTGTCTGTAGAGTTACCATCCTCTTCTGAAAGAACACTGTTCCAGTTGCCATTTATACAAATGTTCTCTTCTTTGTACAGGGCCCTGGAACATAATTCCTTTAATGCTTTCATAACAACATGCACACACACTTTGCCTGTCTGATAAGCATTTTTGTATCGCAAGCGTCTTTTCAGAGCCACGACAATTGTCATTGTATTGTTAATGAATTGTGGCAATGCTTTTTGCAAAACATCTAGCTAAATAGGCACATTAATAATTGATCATGTTAATCCCATCTGGGGTCATTTATAGCCCCAAGGTCTGATTTGAGAAAATGCAATTCACAGAGACACAAGTCTCTCCTCAAGTTCCGTAAGTGCACTTAATCTGGTAGTGGTGTATTACATCTTATTTGGTTAGGGGTTGCAAACTGTGGAAGTTTTCCATTTTCAAGCGATCTTTTGCATGGAAGACAAACTTTCCCACTGGAAAATGGTTTATCATGTGCTGCCAAGCGAAGGTATTTTACTTGCAAATCAGGCGTGAAAGACTTACTGTTTTTTGAAAAATTCAATTGTTCACAATATGCACATGTAATGGAAGGAGTGTCTTTCATTTGTTTCATGTAGGTCTGTCTTGCATTTTTCTTTCGCAGGGAAGTATGGGCAGAAACTGTTCCCTGGTTTTCATTGCTAGTATTGCATGGTGTTTCTTCTAGACCACGAATTGTCACAATTGCATGACCATTATGGGATATGTGATCGTACCTATTTATGTTATGTTCTTCATGAACAAATTTCTTTACATTGTGATATGTGAGTTTCTCTCTAAAAGGAAGCGTAGCAATGCATTTTTTTCTCTCGCGCATAACCCTTTTCAAGTTGTGGTAAGTTACTCTACGTTTCTTGCCCAAGGGCACAATGAGTTGATGGCAACTGGGATGAATTTCACTCTCACTCAACTTCTCATAAACTACTTTACGTTTTTTGTTTAAGGTCTCTATGGCCTTATCACAACTCGGACGAATTTGACACGTAACTTTTTTCAAATTATGATAACTTAATCTATGCTTTTTGTTTAAGCCCTCTATGGCCTCATCACAACTCTCATGAATTTTACGCATTATTTTTTTGTTCAAGCCCTGTATTCCCATATTGCAACCAGTTGGAGTCTCATTCTCACTAAAAAGAAATCGACACGTATCTAGTTTCGATGTCATTTGGGTGGCATGGACATTCAACCCTGAATTACCGATATGTCCAAGAAAAGTTTCATAATGGATATGTGTTGTATCTGTTTTCAATGAGAGGATGTCAATTGTTCGATCGTAATTTGAATCAGTAAAACAGGAATGGACAGTTCCATCTGGCAAGGCCGACCAGACCTGGATATTCACCCCGAATATCATAGACAACCATTGAAAACAAAATCTGGAACCCTCCACATTCCCTTTTTCATATGGAAGCGCCATGTTCACAAGGTATTCCTGCCAAGTTCCAACTGCCGACATATTTTCTAGGAGATATGGGCAAAGGWGTTGATGCAAGCACCTAAAAGCATGTTGGTTGCCGCCTATAATTGCATTGCAAAAGGAATGTACAATGTAAAGCTACAAGGACTGAACATTGAACTCTGCTGCCGCCAAACAACAAATTGCATTGAACATACTCTAGACACAACATTTGTTGCTAGCTGTAAACCATGGAAATCTATGCGATGCAAAATCCGTTTCCATTATGATTCAAGGCCTTTACAAATAACATACAAGTAAATACGAGGCCCTTCTATATTGCATATGGACATTTTTATGTACAGTAGTGGTTCATAATGACCACTGACGACATTGGCATCACGGAACAAGATGCAATATGGATTTTCGGATGCAATTTTGTTGAATAGTAGATATCTTGTTTTTCTTGTCAATGACCATATTCCAACTGATATATTCATCCAGTTAGACAACCACCGTATACAAAATGTATCTCCCCAAAGTCCCCTCTCATGTGCAGGCAGAACTGGAGATGCAGACAACCACATCTTTGAAAAATACRTAGCGACATCATGTATTCCATGCAACTGCCAAAKAAAATCAGATTCCAGTTCGTATTCATAGGACTCCAAAGCCTCAACATCKCCATTTTTAAAACAGGTCAAGAAATAATCTATCAATCCATTGCGCAGCTCGGTCGACGAATACTGGAAATGCAAYAGAACTTGGAATGTATCGAAAAGGCAATCCCCAACAGTATAGGAGAATGCATCCAATCTAAAAATCCCAGTGCTATGAAAAACCACGTCAATTTTGTCATGTATAATGGGTTGTGTATCTATTTCATATGACTCAACATCTATTACTTCTTTCATTTCTTGAACTGTGATTTTGAAGTTGTTTGCTACATACTTCCAGTTTCTATGAAAACAGAGAAAAGGAGGGGAAAAAACTAAAAGGTAGCAAAAAAAAAAGGAAAGCAAAATAGGGTACCAATCCCCGTATGTATCTTTCAACCTTCTTCTTCTCAACTTCAATCCCCTCTAGTCCCATAGCAGATGAGAAGAAAACAACCCCACACTGGAAACTGAACCAAACAGAAGAAACAACGCAAATAAATAAAACCATAACTTTACCCAGCAGAAAGAGAACAGTTGGACGTAGTTTTTCGACCCACAGAATAAAATCATTCCCTGCGTCTACACCCCCCTCTGCATTGAAATTTTCGGAAAAGCTATGGGCGTGGCAGCCGGCATATGAAGATGCATGGTTTCCAGGAACATAAATTAAGAGCACAAACAAAGATGGTCTGCAACAGAATTTGGAGGAAGGGACTCCCACCATTGAAAAATAGCAACAAGGAAACTTACCCGTCAACAAAGGATGACAAGAGCTCAGCCCCAAAAACTAGAAACCGCAACAACAGGTCCAACAAATTGCAAAGTTGAAGAACAACAAACCAGAGAACAACCACGAAGAGGTCGAAATGCAACTGCAGGACCTCAACTTTGCAAAGTTGAATCAAACAAGAACCAGAATAATGGAATGAAGCAACAAACAAGGATCGACCACTGGAGCAACAATGTTGACCATGAACGAAACTGTATTGCAACGCATCTGTACAATAAACATTTAAGACTGGCAGAGTTGTTAGGTAAACAATTAAGACTGTCAGGATCGTCAAAGGGCGTAGCCCTGTGCAAGCATTTAAGAAAAATGCAGCGTGGCAGGCCTGTTCTCTCGAAGCACACAACAATAAAGAAAAAATCACACATAGTAATATGGTAGAGAATGTATTCTACCCAACAGAAAATGCTAAAGGAAACATTCAAACTAATGCTAGCATTAATCCACCTTCGACCAATGCATAATAAAATATATGATTCAAAAAGACCATATACGATCAAATACTTTGGATATGCCAACATATTTAACATTGGGAATAGCGAAGCCGGCAATAAGAACTCCAATCCATTGTCCAATCAGATATTGACAAACATGATACTTTCTATTATATAAAAATCGATGTTTTCACTTCCCTTGTTCCAACAATAGATAATATGGAAACATTTCTGGTCAATGCACAATCTAATACCATGTCAACGATTTATTGATCGCTATAGTCCCTCTATACCTACAACATGGACTAATAACAGTTATGACATTATGGTTTCACTTCCATTATTTTCGATTGTTATGGTGTTTAATGGGCTTTCCATACTTTTAAGGTATAAATGGGTTTACATTTATTTAATATTAAAATAATTATTTTTTAATATTTAATATTATAAAGGATGTTTTGAAAAAGAACCTATATTATTAATTTTATAATATTTAATTAAAAAATATAATGATGATGATTAACATTTATTGAGATTGAATTTGGTATATTGAATTTTAAAAAGGTAAGGGATTACCTAGATTTATCTATAATTTTATTTTTGTGCTGGAAAAACATTAAGAAAAATGTTCCAGGATCACCATAGTTTTGTTGAGTTAGAAGGTTAGGAAGGTTGGTAGTGTGACAAATCTTATGAAGTTGAGATTTAATCTAGGTATATGTTGGACATTCGAAGAGAAAGTGTTTTTCATCTTCAACCCTCCTTGGTGTCACAAAGTTGACATATTCTTTCATCCCATAGTGTTTTGGAAATTGTCCAGCATGCAGTTTCACTAAGGAGCTCGTGAGAATTTGTTCTTATTTTAGCAACTTTGATTTTCTTCTTTACACTAGTCAAACTAGAGATACCTTTGATCTTCTAGATTATTGTTGATCACCTCATTATGGTTTCTTAATTTTCTTTTGCCCTCTAACTCTTTATTGCACCACAATTTCTACTTAAATTTAGATGTAATAATATTTTTAATATTATCATTATTCTACAGTATGAAATCTTCCTTTATTCCCCAATGATTTAGCCAAGACTGGGCATCTTTATGCCATCCTCACTTGAGTCGAAGGTGGTGTTGAGTGGATTTTGAAGCGATTTTGGGAAACCTCTTGTCTTCCATGTTGTTTATCTTTCTCTTATGCATTAGGTGCTTGGTCATAGCCATGCTCTTAATGGGGGAAATGCTCGCTTATATGAGGAGGATATGATAGGGAATATTGCCTTTAATTTTGAGGTTATAAGTTATAAAATTCTTTCGGATTTGCTCTATCTTTCTCAATGATTCTCTAGAGATACTACATCCCCAAACTTCGCATCTATACAAAATAACATTAGTGACACGGGTCTCATAGAGGAGTTTTTTCTTATCCCATATCCAAAGGTCAGTTGATTTACAATTGTTTTCAATCCCATAATAATATTTTCACCCTCAATTTATCCTTTTCTCAATGCTATAGTTTCAGTTGAACTTGTGATGAATATTGATTCTAAGATATTCTTAGGAAAGCACTTCCTCCAAGTTGTTGTTGTCATATAAGAAAGCATCATAAGTGATATTTTTATATTTAATTATCATAACTTTCGTTTCTCGGTGTTAACATCCATACCCATATTGGAGCGAAAATCTTTTAGGATTCTTTGTTTCTTGTCGCGTTCGTTGGGATTCCTTGCCATAAGAACAATATCATCAACATAAATAAGAAGAATGATGACTATGCTGACATGAATTGGGTAAGACAACCTACTTATTTCCACCAATATTCTATCTTATCAATATATATACCGAAAAGGATAGGAAACACAAATAACCTTACTTAACTCCTATATTACAAATAATTTATCTTAAAATTTAAAATTATTATTTTAATTAATTGATTAATATTTAATATTATGAAATTGATGTTTTGAAAATAAATTTATGCTATTATTTTTACAAATATTTAAATGCAATACCCATGTTTCCCCCAACTTGTAATTAATCATTACTTATGATTACCATGCTATGACATGTGAAAAATGTAAATGTATTATTGTTTAGATTGCCAATAACTGATTGTAGGGGTGAAGCCTTGAAGTACTAGCCATGCTATCACTAGAGACAAAAGTGAGGAAAATGTAGAGAGGGTTCATTATTGTCAAAATGACCTAAATTCTCTTTGCTGAAATAATAAGCCTCATCTTGATCCCAAGGAAAAATCAGTTAATGAGAAAAAGACTGGTGGTTGAACAATCAACTACCCCAATGAATGGAATCATGGAGGGTCTGGATCAGGAGAAAGAAAACTGTCAGCTCGAAGTACCACAAAGTGCAATTTCCTACAGGCCCAGATTGACCCGAATTCCTTCTGACAGAAGGAATAGGACAAGCCTAGAACCTCCCTGGAGAAAAAAGCGAGAGGGCGTGCAAGAGAAGAAATATACCAGAGAAAGAAGAGAGCACGTGAGGCTCTCCAGTTCAGAGAATAACTGAAAGAATACGTTTTTCTTGTTACAGGAGATAAACAGAGGAGGAATTCGATCTCTGAGGAAGAGAATTGTTGAAAAGAATGCATGAGCACGTGAAATAGAAAGATCAGAGAACTCGTGGAAGAGTTCTGAACTGGAGCATAGAAGACCCAAAGCCTAGACTTGAGCAAAATAGGGTCACGAGCTTGGTGCTAGCTGGAAAGAAACTAGTGCTGGAAAGAGAGGGCGTCGAGGGACAATGTAGCTCTGAAGGGACTCTCTTGCATAGAGGAAATCTAGATGGGAAGGAATCTGATAAACCCAATGGAGGTCCAGAGATTAGTGGGGAAGAAGGGAGACTTATACTTCTTCCAGAGAGGTGCAGGAGTGTAACCTCCCCGATACCTTTCTTGATTTTGGAAAGAGAACCCACAAAACATGACTTGAGAAGAAGGTCGTGAGCTTGATGCTGAGGGAGCCCCTAATAAACCTCGCAGAGTTTGTGACAGAGAGAGGATCTCTGAGAATTTGTAGAAGTTTCCCTAGTGATATCATGGCTTGACACAGGGGTGGCCAGAGTGCTAAGAGTGAATGCCTTTGAGCCTACGGTTGGATGGAAAGGAGAACACCCACAATCAGTTGGCTGGATGCAACTTGTAATAGATAAGTATTCTCATAACCTATGAAATTGAACTGTAAATTAACGTTGATTATCCTATGAATATTTCAGGGATGTGCATGCTTGTTTGATGATTAGACTGGTTTTTATCTTGCATGATTGTGTATTAAATCAAGTAAGGAAATATATGGTTTGAACATGCTTTGTACACGTAAATGATTGAGCCTCCTGTAGTGGTTCGAATTAAAGGAAATAAACTATGATTTTGTTGACCATAGGCACAATTTCATGTATGCATGTTAATACTTCCAGTTGTATTAGGTTTCCTGGAAATAGGTAGGTAAAGGTCATATGAAATAAATGACACTCCCTGAATGGAATGAAACAGGTAAGTTGACAAGGAGGTATGGTAAAACCCGAAGGAGGGATCTAGAACAATCCCTGACCTTGAAGCTGAATCAAGTTGTTAATCAAAGGGAAACTTTGGAAGAAGCCTCAAAATGCGTCTAAGTCTTGAGTTTTATATTGTTTTCTTGTGGAAACTCAGTGTTTTGAGATAAGACGATTCACGATCATTGAACTGGCTTTGTGAATAAATATTGACCCTTCATTGGAGGGCATAGTTTCATAAATATTGAATGTGAGGGTGCTAGAGGACCCTGAAGGAAGATCTATATCTTCAATCAGAACCCGAGCAAGATCAGATCCTAACCATTGGATATAAGCTATGGCCAATTCGATGTTGAACCACTCTGGGAGGTTCAACAAGTTGGTGCATGAGAATATCGTCGAAGTGTTGAAGGCCAAAGTGACATCAGCAGATGGCGTGGCCAAAGTACATGATGGAGTTTGACCGTGTGATAGAGTCGCCGCATGTTAGCACATGGTTAAGCCACGTGTCCTGCTGACTCATCTCCCAAGGTATGGGGTTGTAGATACGATCACCACGAGTCAGGTGGTGTCAAGTGCCACATGTCTACCAGGTGGCAGATGGTAGTAGGGTCACATGTGTAGAATGCCACGTACACAAGAGGGACCCGCTCTGGGACTCCGAAACTCTAGGTGTTTGGAGTGCTAAGACACAAGCTCAAAAAGGGCCAAAGGCCGAAGCCACGTGGCAGGATTCTGGGGTTTCGTGACTCGAGAGGATTTACGAGCAAAGAAAGGGGGATGAAGCATCGAAGGTCGGAGTGATGTGGCATGCTAACGTCACCTAGGGTGACGTGGACCCATAGTAGGTGTGCCACGTGTCACCYCGATTYGTGACCTTCACARAAATTACGTGTCAAATGGACCTTGAMACRTGTCACCAGTCAATTGGGCCACGTGCCATCCTTGTCTTCTGCCAATTTTCTTCCTCCTGGATCATGGCTTCTTGATCTAATGGTTGATGGGAATCCGAGACTTTGGAACTTCGGGATTTCTTGGTGGAAAGTAACCTATGCCTTGACCCGAAGGCCGAAGGGATTACTTGTTAAACGAGATTAATTACAGGCATGGTTAACCTTTTAATAAGTTCAAAACCCCTTCGGGACTTTGGGACAACTGGGATGATGGAACGCTTGGGATGGAATGGCCGAAGGCTCAGACCTACCTATCCCTATTCCATAATTTAATGTGCACCCACTTGCAAGAGATTAAGATTTTGCAGCGCTGAGAGTTCAAGAGTCTGGGACTCCAAGCGTTTGGATTAATAGAATGAATAAGTAAAAAAGGGGCAAAGGTCCAGACCTATCTCCCACTTCCCTATGTTATAACAAGTGATTAAAAAAAGCAGGACCCTATCCAGAACTCTGACATTCAGGAGAATTGGGTATATTCATAAAATTTGGATGAGTAATCTTTGTCGAAGACCGAAGACTAGGAATTTATTGAACTTAATATTCCTAGGCACTTCTTTGATATATTTAGTCATATTATAATATAATTA
Source organism: Picea sitchensis (assembly GCA_010110895.2). Classification (NCBI taxonomy): domain Eukaryota; kingdom Viridiplantae; phylum Streptophyta; class Pinopsida; order Pinales; family Pinaceae; genus Picea; species Picea sitchensis. Next base: position 156,207 of record SNQJ01S0010667.1, on the reverse strand, counting down.
AATAATGTTTAATTACATTAATAGGCCAATAAGAGCTAGACAAACATCAACCTCTAGTTAGGAAAATATGTGTATGCTATGATGACGTGGCATGCCATGTGACAGGGAGCCACGTGGATGCCACATGGAGAAAAAATACCCTTGTCAGTGAAGGCCTAAAGAACTTTGAAGGACCATAACTTTTGGTCTAGATCTCAGATCTAGACAAATTTATAGTCATTGGAAAGCCCTCATCAAATCGAAAATGATGTAATCCTAGTCATATGGATTTGAGGTGATTGAGCAAAGAGAGAAAGTTTATGCCCCATCCCTTAAAAAGGTACTTAGGGGTCAGGTGTGTTACATAGTGGTATCAGCGCAGGATACAACACTTGGCCTACATGGGCTCGTGGAAGAGTCGATGAAAAAAAAGATATTTGATTAGAAATAAAATTTAAGGGGGAGGACACCCTGCCCTACTCTATCTATTAGAGAAAGATTCAAACACTAGGCCTAGATGGGCCATAAATCAGTCACTGTACTGGTATAACAAGACAAAGATAAGCCTGGCAGAAAAATTCCTCCGCGTTGGAAAAGTTTAGCTGTTATCTACACCAGCTCCTTGATTGATGTTTCGTCCTCAAATTATTGTAACAAAAAAGTTACATGTTGATGTGTGGCAGAGGGAGCATATTGTTGCTTTGGTAGAATGATAGATACTCCTACAAGAGTGGGATTAGTTGATAGGCACTAATAACAATGCTTGGATGTGAATGGATTGAAAGGGTCTACATCAATAATAATTACTGCTTTAATAAAGGATTAAACCCTGTATATGTGTATGATCCCTCACGATTAGAGGATTGATGGAATATGGTAAGGTTAATTTACTTGACCTATAATGAATGAAAATTGTTGTTGGAATAACCCAGTAAGCAAGTAAAAGGATCCCTATAGATTGAGAACAACCTTCGTGAAGGTAGAAGTGAAATGACATGAGCAAGTTCAAAATCTCATGGTTGTGCTAAGGGACTATGTATCCCTATTAGCCTAAGGGAGCGTCTATGCAAGAGGAATGGGTCTAGTGACCATTTTCTGAAGAGGGAGAACATGTGAAACTCTCTGGTTCTGAAGGGAACTGAGAAATTAATTTGTTTCTGGGTACAAGTATCGTCGAGCATTGCTTTTCTAATCAAGATGATAAACGAAGCTGCATAAATATGGGTGATTGAGTGAGAAATCACAACAACCTCCCTTGCTTGGTGGATAGAAAACTTATCTTCCAGAATTCCTGTGGGAGGAGGAGAGTGACCTCCATCCCTACCTGTTGTTGAACATAAGGAAGAATTCTTGGTGTAATGGTTGGGGCTGATCTACATGTGCAACCTATCTTTTGTTTTTTGATGAGGATAGACAGAAACAACTAGAACCTCTACAAAAATTTTAAAAAAGAAAGAAGGAGATGGACTTTCTGCCCAAGACTAATTATGATCTAAAGATGCTCTGGAGTTCTGTATTAAAATACTTAGTAAGTAATAGACTTAGAAATTGTATTTGGGATTTAAGGAAATAGTCCAAATGTTATTAGACATTAAAATTCATGATAAATGAGGTAAAATGGTTAATGAAATGTTGATATTGAATGTGGTAAAGGAAATGTTTGGGCACTTCTAGATGACCAATGGGTCAGGTTGACAACCATAGGTGGATGGTATCCATATAAGGTATGGCTTGATATGCTCAAGTAATAGTGAAAGGGAATCTAGAAAATGATTCCCTTGATAAAAACGTATGTTAACCAAAAATGGTTTGAGGCATGAAAAAGAAGCTTGATAAGTTGTCTTGTTGCCTTGGGCACTATTGGAATTGCCCAGATGGTATTTCTGGATTCTTGGATAACTTTATAGTAGTTGAGGAAAAAATGCCTCCTTGATGGTTGTTGTTGTATGGAAAGGGGGACATAGTTATGCTTATGTATGTTAAACTTTCCATGTTGATGTCATGTGAATGACTGCAAACTCTCAATAGAGAGGGAATCTCAGTGTTGAGTATCTCTAAGAGACTTGTCATAAGAATGGCATCAAGATCCTTGGGAGGAGGATCTGGAAGTCTGATATGTCTGTGTGTATGGATGACATGGAAAAGGTGCAAGCAATGAGCTTGCATGATGAATGTTTGGCTATGTTTGTATATGCTTGAGTGCATGGATTTAATGCATTGTGAGGTTTATGGATATGGAGACTGATATTAAGACCAAATAAATATGAATGATAGCTTGCGGGGAATGTGTTTCATTCCCTCGGGAAAGGCTAGTATAAATAGATGAAAGAGTAAATGAGAAAGGATGCTTTGTTGTCATGATAAAAGGAAACATGTTATGCCTTTGAGGACCGCATGAGAACAATTGTTAACAATCACGAATTAAATGATTTTAATGTAAATATGTATGTGAGTTGCAAAATATACCTATGGTAGATATACATAGGCTTATGATTATGCATGTGGTTAAGTGCATCATGGATGTAAGTTAACAAAACAAGGAATATGTGTGGATAAATAATCTAGATGCATAACAAAGATGCATGTTTATATTCCTTATGGAACATTTGGTAAACAACTGAAGCAAACTCAAGGTTGAGGCCATCACAGAGAGTGAAGGATATGCAATAAGGAATTTGCATGCTGAAGGAGTTCTTTTTGGAGGAACTGTGTGAAGACTCTATCAGGAGAACATAGTCACAACCTTAATGACTGCTAAGAATTGAGCAGGGGGATGCATATATATGTGTGTGTGTGTGTGTGTGTGAATCCTAGATTACATTTTAAAGCATCATGCATGAATGGAAGACTAACAAATGAATGTTGACTATTCTGATAATTGAATGGTAATGTACATAATTCACAGGTTCATGATTCATTATGAACAATTTTTTTTGATATTGGAGCATGTTGATGTATCCAAAAGGTTAGGCTGATCCTAACCAAGGCTTCTCAAGGAAAAGAGTAGGAAGATCCTAGCAGGGAGTAGATTGCATAAGCAAAGAAGGAGAAAAGGAGGAATACTTTTCTCACCCTAAAAACTTTGATTTGTTTAACAGAGTTGTAAGCCTTAGAAGAACAATTGTGGAAACAAGTACAACTGGGAAAAATAAAATAAATAAATAAGTAGGTTTGAATGGATAGGCTTAGTTAACCCATAATAAGTAAAGAAAATGAAGCCTTGGAAAATAACTCAGTTGGACTAAAAGTCTAGGGCTGTGAAGAAGGAGTTGGACAAAAGGGAAGAGCCCTTAACTCCTTTCTTGATGTATATTATGTTTTCTCTGGGATGAGAAACCGGTGTGCTGATGAAAGTACATGTTTTGACACCATAACAATGATGGTTGTATGATTGTAGAAACAATTGAGAATTATTTGTGTTGCACTCATGAAAACATTAAGGATAATGTGATGAAGTGCATAAAGATATGCTAGGACATATTTGAAAATGTTTTATTGATTTGAATTCTATGATACATGCATTTTTATTTTTACACGATGACTTATATATTTTGTGATGTATGTCATGTGTAGAAATAAATTGGAGTTGTTGAGAAAGACAGATGCCAATGATGGACAACCTCAAGTAAAGGATAAATGCAAGAAGGTTGTCGTTGAAAGATTGTTGAAGGGACTTTGGGAGCCCCATGGAGCACTACTGATAGGTAAAATCAGAAAAAAGGTGCTAGCAACCAGAACATGTATAAAAATGTTCATGGCTATGTGGCATAAGGTATGGAGGGATTTGGTAAGAATCCCCTCTGACGTATTTTAATTTCTTACTGATATGCGAATAATTTTGAGTGGCTATTGTATGCCATTGCTACCCAAGTAGGGTAAGATTCGAGAAAGAAGAATCTGAATAATAGAGAGAGGAAGTCTATGCCAGTCAAGGATGAGTTATAATCCTTGCAAGAAAATGCATGAGTAAGGAGTACCATGGGTACAATGACCAATCTAGGGAGATTGGAAATAAATGTGCTCATAGTTAGCACATTGAATGGAATGCATTGAGGAAATGAATGCTTGCATAAGAGGGCAGACAATGAATTTTCCATTGAGGAAGGAGGACCTTCCAATACTCCACCTGAATTGTGTAGTTGTTGAAGAAAATAAATTTTGGGTGGCCATGAGTGTTGGCACCCTGGTTACTAATGAAGGAAGAATGCTTGGGTGCATTCAAGATAAAATTTTAGTTTCATATGTGTTGATTTGGGATCATGATCAACCTGTAGCAAGAAGCACATTCCTGCTGCAATAATGAACGAGAATGATTAAACCTTATGGTGAAGAGGTTGGTTGAGCTCCAACACACCATGAAAATGTGCTTGCCATAAGTGTGGCAAACTTGAACCCAATGTAAGGGTACATTGGGTATGAATGTGGCCATGAATATTGGCACATTGGCTTTAAAAATGTACGTAGGGGTCGGATGTGTTACATTAAATAAAATATATAATTGTATCACTGCATGCTTTTATAGCCGATCTTATAATGTGAACAACGTTGATATCAACGAATATCATTGACATTACTCATGTTGATTTTTTTTTAAATGCGTTAAACATTTTTCTTACTAATTTATTTTTTTAAGGAAATTCTAAAATAGCAAGCTATACAACTCTATCAACGTTGTAAGAGTAGAAATGCATAAACACCGTGTGCAATTAACAAAGATATGCATCTATTAAACACCAAGAAACACATTATCATACTTTTTAAATAAAAATTAAAATCCATCTTAATGTTTATATCCAAGATTGACATGAATTTACATTGGTTTATACTATTTATTTTTTAATTTATTTTTCAAATGAATTTATTTTTTCATATAAATTTTTAATATGCATTAAAATTAAATATTACAACATTTTTAGAGTAAAAGGAAAATTGAGAAAATCCAAAAATACTTTATAATTTATAACCTTAAAATTAAGAACAATACTCCTTATCCCATTTTCCTCTTAGAAGATCAATTATATATTTCTTCAAAAAAAAAAAATCCAAGAAAACTTTATAGGGAAACCCCAAAAAGATTTCCCATATTTGTGGATGATATCCCTATTAAACCCCTTATCATAAACTAGTGCATCTTAGCCTTGGGATTTGAACTAGACACCTATTGGAACATAACTAGCCAAATGTCCAACAACATTGGTGACAACCACTTGAGATAACCCATTGGGTTAAAGAAGAAAATCAATATTGCTAAAATGCCTTGGGATGAAAAGATATCTAATGCTTGTAATAATAAGAAATTTGAGGATAAAAAGCACTTTCAACTAGAATACCCTTCCTATGCCCATGTTAAAGCACAATTCTGCATTATTTGTAATAGTATTGATCGTCATAACTTGTTAACACATGGACACCAAAAAGAATGAGGAAAATTTGTGTGCAATGTTATCAATTATAAAAACAAAATATTTAAAATCAAATTGACGACGACGATGATGATTAATATCGACTGAGACCAAAATTGGTCTATAGGACCTTAAGAAGGCAAGGGATTATTTGGATTTCTTTAGAATTATAATTCTATGCTAAAAAAACATTAAGAGAAGCGCTCCAAGATCACCATAGTTTTGTTGAACTAGAAGGTTAGAAAACTTGGTAGTGTGACAAATCTTTTAAAATTGAGATTTGATATGGGTGTACACCAAACATTATAAGAGAACGTATTTTTCATCTTCAATCTTCTTAGTGTCACACATATGACAGATTCTTTAATCCCTAGGCATTTAGGAAATTGCCCAATGCTCAAATTCACTATGACGCTCGTGAGAATTTGTTCTTATTTTAGCAATGTTGATTTTATTTTTGACATTCAATATTCAAAAACTAGTAGGGACCTTTTCATTCAACGTGTCTATGGTCATATAGTATATTAACTACGTGGATACCACCCAGAGTAACCAAGCGGAGTTTATCTGAGCCCAACAAATTTGGCATCAACACCTAGCTTATAGTGATCCCTATGACACTTGAGAAAACAATGACAAACGCTCTTTAATAAAAAGTTAAGATAGGTTAGAAGATCTCCTTAAGATAGAAGTTAGAGTCTATTCTTTTTCTTTGACATTCAATAAACCAAATTTGATTTCAACAAATCCTCATTATAAATAATAAATGTAAGAAAAAATTACACCCACTAAAAACATTCTTTTTAAATCAAAATTTTATAAAATAAACAATATTTTTTATTAAAAACAAATTAATAAATATTATTTTAAAAAATATATAATTTATTTACACAACTTTCGAAACATTTTTTTTAAATCAAAATTTTATAAAATAAAAAATATTTTTATTAAAAACAAATTAATAAACATTATTTTAAAAATATATATAATTTATCTACACAAATTTCGACTAATTCCTATTGAGAAGAATTAACATTTATAAAAAAATAAAATCATAAAAGAAAAAGTTAAAAAATGACAAATTCACTATAAAATAGCTACACCCATTTAAAAAATTATTGACCCTTTTCTTATATTTTTATATTTTTAAACGTTTGACGAGTATATATTTTTTTTAAATTTTAAATATTTTTTATTATTATGTAGAGTAAAGAAAATACAAATAGATCATCGAGGGGTTTGCCTTGCAGGAACTTAAATCCTTTATCTAGTCTTTAAACTATTAGTTGTTGCTATTGTTATAGTTATTATTTCGTTACTTAAATTATAAAGTTCTAAGATTACTTCAAACAAATGATGTGAATTGGAAATATATCTAATATGTTCCAACACTGGAGTCGGTTGGTGATCGTCCACCATGATCAACTTCTCCTTGGACCCCGTAGAGCTAGAGGTTCCATCCGATTAGCTTTGCATTTTTCCCAATACCCTTTTCGGATGAACTCTAAACTTGACCCCAAACTGCGATTTGCATAGGAGCTCGAACTTCCCCTCAAAAATGCAAATGGCATGCAGGGTGGCCTTGTTCTCTTCCTATTGCTTCTTTAATGACCTATTATTATGTATTATTATGTTAATATTTAGATAAAATTTCATTATAAAATTATAAATTCAAATTATGAAATTTTAAATTTTAATAAAATAAACATTTTGTATTATTCATATTTTTATATAAAATTGTGTAATTTTTTAGAAAAAATATGTGAGGATTGTAATCTAATAGTTTAACTTAATATAAACTTTGAAACATTTTATATTCAAATTAGGAAAAAATATATTTAAAATGATGTATATAAAATTGTGTAATATTTTGAGAAAAAATATGTGAGGATTGTAATCTAATAGTTTAACTTAATATAAACTTTGAAACATTTTATATTCAAATGAGAAAAAAATATATTTAAAATGATATATTTTATTTGTAATGAAAAGTATTTATTTTTTAAATAATAAAAACAAAATTTATATTAAATATTAATAATATTAAATTTTATAACTTTGAAACATTTTATATTCAAATGAGAAAAAAATATATTTAAAATGATATATTTTATTTGTAATGAAAAATATTTATTTTTTAAATCAATAAAAATAAAATTTATATTAAATATTAATAATATTAAATTTTATAGGAAAAAATATCTAAAATGATGTATTTTATTTGTAATTGAAAAATATTTATTTCTTTAAATCCATAAAAACAAAATTTATATTAAATATTAATAATATTAAATTTCATCATTGAAATCATTAAATTTAGTTTACTTGTAGAATCATTGAAATTTTATATTATTAACAATTTTTTGAAATCTTAAAAAAATTGAATTTTGTTTCAATGCCCCCNTAAATTTTATAACTTTGAAACGTTTTATATTCAAATGAGAAAAAAATATATTTAAAATGATATATTTTATTTGTAATGAAAAATATTTATTTTTTAAATCAATAAAAACAAAATTTATATTAAATATTAATAATATTAAATTTTATAGGAAAAAAATATCTAAAATGATGTATTTTATTTGTAATTGAAAAATATTTATTTCTTTAAATCCATAAAAACAAAATTTATATTAAATATTAATAATATTAAATTTCATCATTGAAATCATTAAATTTAGTTTACTTGTAGAATCATTGGAATTTTATATTATTAACAATTTTTTGAAATCTTAAAAAAATTGAATTTTGTTTCAATGCCCCCACACGTATGGATAGAAGACGTATGGATATAAGGGATCAATATTAACAAATTTAAAATTAAGGATTTTTTAAAATTCATTATTTTTTACAACAAAAATAATATAAAATTTATTTATTTTTAAATAGTATAATATTAATTTATTTTGAAATTATTTTATTAAAATAGGTTTATATTTTATAAATATTTTGAATTATAATTATTAAAATATTTAAAAAATTGTCTCCTAGGTGTAGGATAATTGGTGACTTAGTGTGTTGTTAAGGCACTTTGTGATGTTAAAGTCATCGGTTTGAAACCTGTGGGGACAAAAAATCCAGCCATGTTAAGGGTTGGTGTGGGGTGATTTTGACAGCTTAGATACCCCTGAGTAGCGATTTCTTAGCCACAAGCTAGTCTTACAAGTCACGAACAAACTAGCAAACAAAAAATATTTATAAAAATATAAGTTTTAATTTATTTATTTTATAAATCTAATATTTTGAATTATAATTATTAAAATATTTAAAAAAATGTATTTATAAAAATATTAGTTTTAATTTATTTATTTTATAAATTTAAAAAATAATTGCAATTTATTTAATAATAATGTTCAATTCAAAATGATAAAGAACCAATAACTATCTTAAATAAAGAACCAATAACTATCTTATTCATTTCAATATAAAATGTCTAACATTAATGTTAAATTGTTATCGTTGTTGTAGTTTTAATTTTCTTATAATCTACAAGAAATCATAATTTTCTGTTATTTAAATTGCATTTTTAAATCCTTAAATAGATTCAGCATATGAAAAACCACATCCTTTGTAAATCTCCTCACACCTTTATTTATTTATTGCACTTTATTTTATTGGATTTTGAACTCTATAACCTAATTTAAAAACAAATTGCACCTTATTAATCTACCTACACCTTCACTTTATGATAAGTATTTCAATTAGTTCGTTAGAATGAGAGCATTTCTCTCCCTTTCATATATTGTGTTTTTTTAGGTAAATAAAGAGCTAAAATTATATTCAATTATCTTAAAGGGATATGTACAAAGACCCTAAATAAAACTAAAGTTTCAAGTATGTACTATGTTAATCTCTTTATATAAAATAAAAAACATCCAAGTAAAGTTATAGTCTTTACATGGAGCATCTATATAATAAGGAAATTTAACTTCATACAAATGACAACACTTTGAGAAGAAGTAGATTAACAAAACTATTTAATAAAAGTGGTTTTTGAGAAAGAAACGATTGTGTCTGTTATCGCACAGTTTGTAGCTAGGTCAAGTGGCTATGAAGTAGATGTCCAAATTGGTGTAACATGAACCTATCCCACCCAATATCACCATGATGGGGAGATTCTTTCTCTTTAGGGAGGTTAGGCCCAAGGGAGACGTCCCCGGTAACTTGGAGTTTTGAAGAGGCAAAGGTTTAAAGGTCAAAGTAAAGTTCCCCCTTCACAAGTCACCACCAAAACAGATAGTCCCGGCTAAACAACCAATAATGAAGTGTATGCCCAAAGAAGAACACCTGCCCGAAACAAAGCAATAGCAAACCGATATATATATGCAAGCTATGATTCAATGGGTTAGTACTTCATAAGACTATTTGATATCAAAATATAAGCAATTGCAACAATAAATATTGATGAAGTCAATGTTTGTTAATATAGCAAATGAAATAATATTAATTCACCAATAAATATCAAGATGATGTAGTAATCAGTGTATTCAATCAATCCTCATTCAATAAATGCATCAAACCACCATCCAATTGCTTAATAAATGAAATTTGTTGCGTCAAGATGAAATAACCAAGGGTGATGTCAACCTTTAGGGTTAGTAATTAGTTAGGGTTTCAATTTATAAGAGGTTTTGAGAGTTGTTTCAATCACTTTCACTTCAACGTTGGAGGCTAAAGATCAGTGCCTAAGGGTTATGGAGTAAAAAAGGTGAAGGACGCACAAGTTGAAGGGGATGAGATTCAAAGGACAAGAGGGAAAGGTTTCAAGGTGCTGCAATAGCAGGGCCTTAAAGACGGAACCCTAGGGGAGAGAGGCTCACTCCAGTGTTGCTTAAGCAAGGCCTCATGCTCTCTCCTCCTTCCCGACAAACAACTAGCTCAAAGACAAGTAAAATCAAGACAAGAGAGTTTAAAGAATGAGAGTGTTGCAAAGGCAAGGCTCTTTCATCAAACCCTAAAAGAAAATTAGCCCTAGGTGTAGATGACCTAGGCCTGGGACGTCCTCTTCCTCTTGACGTTTAAAGGTACGGCTAGCTTAAGGGAAGAAGAAAGAAAGAGTGTAGCAATGGCTTGGCTCTCTTCTTCTTCTTCAATGACTAAAAGGTTTTTCTATCAGGGGACATGAGACAACGACCTACTTGTGTGTTTGTCCCCTAGGGTTTTGATTCAACAATATTTATAAATAGATGCAAGAAATTAAACTACAACCATTCAATCAGGGAGTTTTGCAGAAAAATACTTACAAATCATTAAAAAAATAGCATGCAAACCCTAGTTGTAAACCTTCCTTCAAGAAAAACACCATAAATTGCCAAAAATCTCCTCTCCAAACAAGTGTGCCTTCCTCAAATAAGCTAATAACCCTAATAGGGTGCAAAAATCAGACCTCACAAGGAGAGTGAGTGATGAGTTATGTCAAAATGAGAGTACAAACCCTCAATATATAGTGTATCAATGACCTTAATTTATTTTAGGTCATAAAAATGGTCGACAAGACCAAAATACTGTTTTTACATTAAATTGTCAAACTAAAACCCTAACTGAGTTGTAATAAAGGTAAAAGCCCCTTCAAGGGAGGCACTGGCCCCTTTTAGGGAAGATGAGACATCCAGGAGAAAAACGTTAGCCCCCCAGGGACTTATCCAACATACCACACGTGCCACTGCTGCCCAATCTGCCTCTAAGAATGACCATGAAGATGGATGACATCATGGTAAGGATGGGGACGCTCTGAGCCTTCCAAGGCCAACGTTCCACTGAAAAGGGGTCATTCCCCCTAGGTCGGGCTCTGCCAAAATGCCTCTGGTGAAACGTCCTCTTCTTCTCCGGTGCAAAACCTCGGTCAAACACTATCCTGTCTCTGCCCCTCTGACGGGGTCTCAACAACCATCTAATGGGCTCTTCAGCCCCATGGAGGTCCGAACTAATCATCTCCCTATGTGTACCGGTCCAAGTGGTACCTGTCCGTCGGGCATGGTCTTGCACATCAAAAACTACGCCCTCCATGGGCTCATTAGTCACAGGGATCATAGCAATGTTAATCACATTTCATCATCAAT
>SNQJ01S0010667.1:104182-143819 GCA_010110895.2 Picea sitchensis | reverse complement strand
CAAGCCGATGGTGATGGATGTTGTTGCTGCTGACAAGATGAATCTGATGAAAGAAGAAAAGGATGGGCCCTCCAGGGCCATGCTCAGGTCAATCCTGCTCTTGGTACTCCATGTCTAGGACATGTGGGCCTCGAGACGTGATCTCCTAGTTATCCCTAGAAATCAGGGATAACAGTGTCTATTATCATCTCGATAATAGAAGATCCAAAAATATTAAACAATGAGAATGATATAGCCATAGCGTAAGATGTTGGATCCAAAAAGATTGAACAATGATAATGATATAGCCATAGCTTAACATGTTGGATATCAAAGCACTCATTGGGATGTAGGAACCTCTTCAACATTCTACATTCTATTGCTTTGACCCTTCATCATGTTGTATTACATGTACATTGAACCTTAAATTTGAATATACAGATAAAAAGAGTGAATCCAATTGTTAATTGAAATCTTGAATTTTGGAGCTAAATTTGTAAACGAAACTCTTCAAATCTTCAACATTTGATATGATCATAATTGTTGCTACACCAGAATGTGCAAAATATAATGTTGACGAATTGACATAGGGGATGACACTCCAATTTACCCATGCTTCCCATAAGAGAATGTTGATAGAGTTAAAAAGAAAGACTAATATTTTGGGTGAAGTTTAGAATATCAATGGTTTCAAATGTAGGTTATCAAGGGTGAGCTATGACAATTTTAAGAAAGATAAGTTGATTTGCATGTTGCATAGTTGTTGAGTAATATAAATGAACATTTGTTAGAAAGATTTGAATCCACAACTAAGGTTGTTGCTCGTTGAATGTACACATGACATTTGATTAATCTCTAGGATGTATTGTAAAAAGTAGGAGATATAACCTTCTTATGATTATTCATACGGTCAGGTGAATACATGCTTAAGGACTTCACAAGGTTGGTTTGACAAAAAATCTCCATCTGCAAAGGAGAGGAGACTGGAAGCATGCAAAGCCCATGCATGCAAAACCCACCCACACTAATACATGATCAAGCCATATGTATGCTTATGAAAGTTCCACATGTATGGAGGGTAAGGAAACCTTCTAAACACAAAATGAGAAGTTAAAATATTGAAGATTATAAATGGAGATTGTGTCAATATGAAACTTCCAAAGTGTAAGGACAACACCGACCCAAAAATATTCATGTTCTAGAAATAAACTAAATTAGATTTTGCTTACTTTCAACATAGCAAACATAATTCACAATTAAAATCAACATAGCAAACATAACTCACAATTAAAAACAAGATAATTGACTATAAATTAATCCTTCAAAAAAGTTGAAAAAAAATATATAAGTTTCACACTATTAAATACAATCTATAATATACCAACTATGTTTCATATATCTTGTGACACAACTTTAATTTCAAGGTAAATCATACTCTCTCTAGGTCTTATTATAATTTTTTTCCATTTAATATTTATCATTAATTGATAATGAATAATATACCAACTATGTTTCATATATCTTGTGACACTACTTTAATTTCAAGGTAAATCATAATCTCTCTAGGTCTTATTATAATTTTTTTCCATTTAATATTTATCATTAATTGATAATGAATAATGTACTGGGAAATATTTTAATGCAGTAGTCATGAGTGAAATCTTGTGATTGTTGACTAAGTGAATGGTTTTTTTACTTTAACCAATGGTGGAAAGTTTGTGAATGATAGAGCCACATGATTTGTACCCACCAGAGAAGATGTGAAGTAGGATCTTTAACCTTCTTAAGGAAAAAAATCATAATATATCATACCTCATATGGATTCAACCCAGCAATCAAGTATGTCCTTTGCATTCTCCATTATACAATTACCCCTCCAGATAAATAGAGTAGGTGTAAAAGTTCCTTGCAAAAAGTAAAAGACTATCAGTTCATCTTTCCGTGAAGAGAGGCAAAAGTTAAGGCTGATCATAAGCATTTCATGCTTTTTCATAATATTTATTGAGTAGATTGAGGAACTTTCTTGCCATTATCACATGAAAAAAATCACATAGGGAAACTCCCTTATGCCAATTATCATTAAACATTTATATTAACAAAYACTTTCGTTGTTAGGTATTTTCAAACTTTTTGTTGTGCATACACATACTGTTGTCGTCTTCGTTCCCTTAATGGTCTCCTCTATTTTTATTTACATGATTGAGACTCCCAACCATTTGTCCCCAACTTTATCAACATTAATGTTAATGCCTGGGCATCTCTTCTTCTGGAACTGGGCCACTCTCTATGCCTCAAAAGAGTTCAGCTTTCTGTGTTTTTCCATTTTGAGTCCTAACAGTTTGTATATTTCAAAATATGATTTAATTTTTATTTAATTTTTAATTATATATATTTTATTTTAAAATCATTTTGTTGGGAATTGTGTATTTTGATAAATGGAATGTCTTTTTTTTTTAATTTTATCTAATATTTTGATTAGACATCAATAAATATTTTAATGATACTAATTACTTTGCATTCTTTAATAAAATTGTTTAGTGAAAGATCATACATGTTGATAAGTTGCAATTTTTTTTTATTTTTCTTTTGTATTTCACTCCAACTAACACATGAATCAAAATATGATGGAGATTGTAGCAAAACTAATTGATTTGCATTGTTTGGTGAGGTCAAAGAAAATGGTTTTGTTTCTTGATATGACATCTTTAACCAAATTTAATCTTCTCCTTAGCAAAGAAACAACCAATAAATAATCAAATTTAAATATGGTATAAAATGAGAAAAAACATTTTTCTTTTTATTGTTATGTATCAATGTATTTGAAAAATAAATAATCAAAATTTGAAACAACATGAAAAAAAAAACATAAACAAAAAACTCCATTTTAAATAACATAAACATTTTAATTACTTATAATTAAAGTTATTCTTTATATATTTTGTGAATTCATATTTACAACATATTATCAGTGGTGAAATGTGTTGTAAAGTTGTTAACAAAAGTTACTTATTCAAGTGTCTCTTAAATCTTGTTAAGGTTATTTGACATCGCATCCTTGCATGTTTGTTATTCTTCCACATACTCGTCATGGAAATACTATTTGTCATGCAAATGGGCTTTATGTAGGTAAGTCTTACTATGTAGGATAGATTGTTATCCATATGAAACATTTTGCAAACCTATATAATGGAATTATACAGCTTAAATAAAAAACATAGTCTAAACATGCTAAGATTTGGATTTTTTGACTACATTTTTCTGATTTTTTTTGCCCAAATTTCTACTAAAAAATTAGAAGAATTGGTGGAATCCCATATATCAATTGTTGAGATTGTACTATGTAAATGTAACACAAACTTTTGAATTACTTGTAATTAGACTTATTCGTTGTCTACTTAGTGAATACATATTTACAACATATCAGTGAAATGTGTTGTAAAGTTGTTAACAAAAGTTATTTCTTCAAGCACCTCTAAAATCCTCTAGAAATGTGTTGTAAAATTGTTAACAAAAGTTACTTATTCAAGCGCCTCTAAAATCTTGTTGAGATTATTTGACATAGCATCCTTGTGTGTTTGTTATTCGTGCACATACTCATCATGGAAATATCTCTTTTCCATGCAAATGGACTTTATGTAGATAAGTCTTACTATGTAAGATAGATTGTTATCCATATGAAACATTTTGCAAATGTATACAATGAAATTATACACCTTAAATAAAAAACCACAGTTAGACATGTTAAGATTTGGATCTTTTTGGTTATATTTTTCTGAATATTTTTGCCCAAGTTTCTACTAAAAAATTAGAAGAATTGGTCCTTAAATAAAAATCACAGTCTAAACATGCTAAGATTTGGATATTTTTGGTTATATTTTTTTGAATATTTTTGTCCAAATTTCGACTAAAAAATTAAAAGAATTAGTGGAATGACTAATATCAATTAATTGTTGAAATTACACAATCTAAATGTAATAAAAATATTTTAGAACGTTGAATCCATTTATACATTCAAAAATATAATTTCAATAATGAAAAATTGTAATTTAATAAAAAATCATATAATTAAATTCCAATAATAATCACTAAAAAAAAATTTCAATTCATATAATATTTACACACCTTCAATCAAAATTTCACCATTTCATGACATTCTAAAACTCTGACACATTAAAACAAACACCATTAAAAGTTCCAAAGTCACCACCCTCTTAAGCAACATTTCCCTATTGCAATGGACAATTCTCATTAAGTAAACCTGTGACAACTAGACCAACGTTCTTTCCATTAAAGCAAAATACAACACACTGTGCTGCCTTGTACCGGGCAGGGCATGTTGGGAGGGTCCACTTCTTTGGAATAAAGAGACATGGAATTGTGAGTAGGGTAAAGGTCGACGACATGAGTGCAAGTGGATGTGCCAAATGCATGTGCTATCTGCATGTGATGCTCTGTTTTTCGCCATGGTCGGGTCATCGGAGACACCTGAGATTACTATTATCAATGTGAGCTTTACATAATCGATCACTTCCTTGTTTATTCCCCTCTCTTCCTAACCTCCTTTTGTCTTCTTCCCTTCATATTAAAATACACACCTCGGGCATTGTATGCACGCGCAATATACCCTCATCATCATCAACTACTATGCGGCAGAGGAGGAGAAGGGTCAGCTTGTTATGGGGACGAGAGTACAGGGAAAACAATAAGTGAGAAGCTCAGGGAACTTAGACTGAGGGCACTTGCAACAGTCTGCACAGACCATTATGATCATAATGTGGGTGCCATCATTTTTTTTCCAGGTAATATACTAATTGTATATACCCCTTTTATCTGTCTGACAGTGCTGGAATGCATGGTTTTCTGTCATAAGTTTTAAGGGGCATGTATGTCCAGTCTGGTCTAGATGACAATGCTGCATTGAGTGAAGATTTTCCAGTGTGTTCCTTTTTGTGGGTCAATGTCAACCAATGCAATCTGTAAGTGTTTGATGAAATTGAAGCATTCTACCATATATATATATATTTATATATATGAAGAATTCTGGCCTTGTGATTTTTTAATAGTGGCATGCCAATCTAAGCAGAAGTTAAGTGTGTGGGGAGTTTTGGCTTGAGATTCTTGTTCATGGGGTTGGCATTTATGCATCTTTTTGTTCATGCCATTAACATATATGAATTTGTTTTTGGTGTTATATGCTTCTGATGGATGGATTCAACCGAAGTACTTTGTAGATATATAACCGAAGTACTTTGTAGATATATAAGGGTTTGAACATTGTCCAGGTTCAGGATCACACATCATGATACGGTGATTGCTTGGTTAGAACTTAGTTTACACATCGGTAGTGTTGGGATGGTCACAATGTGATTGTGATAGGCACTACTCTTGTTGATTGAATATTTAAGGGCTTACTACATTTTGCACATTTTCAATTTCACAGCCAGCACTGTGTGTGTGCCTCTAAGGCTTAAGGCAGTCCTGAATTTGTATCGGATTACTTTATGCATTTGCAGTCCTAGTTTGGGTAGTTGAATAGCTACTGCCTCAGTCAATTGATTATGCAAGGGCCTACTACATGTTCTGCATTTCAACCATTGATGCCAATGCTATGTCTAGGTGTTCGTGGGCCCCAAGGGTTGGGGAGACTTTCATTCTTCTTCCAAATTGCTGGTTAAGAAGCCACTGCTTCCTGAATTTTTGCATCTATGAGCAATATTTCAAAGGATTTTGGTTTTATGTTCACACATTCTGAAGCCAATGCGATGTCAAATTATGCATCTCCAAGGATTTCAAGGGTCTTGCCATTATTCTAAACGATAGCTTTGTGACCTAATGTCTTGCCAATTTTTGCATAAGTAGGTTTTTGAAAATTGTTTGTATTGTTGCTTGAACTTTTTGGAAATTGTTTGTATTCTAAATTGTGATTTCGGTGTCCAATCTTTGTCAACTTGTGTATCTGTTTGGTTGAAAGGAGTTAAAGAGTCTAGACTGGCTCCAGACATCATGTCTCTTCTTTTCATATGCATCTATAAAGTTTTCTACAATTTTTCTTATGCTTTCCCAATTATGTCTCAATCTAACATAGTGAGGTGCACTGCAGATATTTTTGCAGAACTAGCCAGGAGGTATCCATATCTGTTGGTGTGAATTTTGGAAAAGTTTGTGCAAGTTTAATGAAATTCCAGTTCAGTGATCTCTGGCAAGTGGCAGATCAGATACATCCAAAAATAACAGGACAAAGAGGTTTCTGGCTCAGATGGCCATCCTATCTAGCTTCCTATTGACTATTGCTGTTCCATCCAACCTCTATAAATTATTTCGTCAGCCTTAAGATTTGTTCTTTTGGATTTTCATTGGACAGCAAGAGATTACTAGAGAGGAGAAACCATTATAGACCATGAATGATTATAGTTCCGAAAGCCCTAAGCCTATAGGGACTCGCAATGCACGGAATTATTCCTCCACTGATGAAGTGCCACAGGGTGTTGATAGAGGGGCTCACTGGAAGCAATTTGATACTTCTGTCAATGCTGTATCATTTGGCTTTGTCGCCACTGCCATCCTTATTTCGATGTTTCTAGTGATGGCAATATTTGAACGTTTTTTGAGACCAAGGAACTCTTTTTCGTCGGGTCAAAGTAGAGGCAACAGAGCTTTAGAGTCTATTCAGGTTCGGAGTGAGATGCTATTATCGGATAAACTTGACCATTCGTCTGCAGTAAGTATTCTTTCAAATCTGTTTTTTCTATTTCAATCCTACATACAAGTTCAAGTGAGTAAATTTCGATCATGGTAACAATAGCAAGTTTAGCACAGGAAAGATTGTTAGTTTCACCATATGGAACTTGGACACAAATTTAGAGAATCACAAAGCCTTAGTCATCAGAATGGATGTTTTTTTCTATCTGCTTACATCTATAGTCACATTAGTGCCTTTTGGCACGAACCCASTCTAAATACGATGGGCAGTGCCTCTGYTACTGGGAGTACAAGATSTCGTTTCTCAATTTTTTTCTCCATTTTTTATGAAAGATATTACTGGCAGCAAGGGAGAGGAAATGCTGTATGGATTGCAAGTTGAAGTCCATGATAATCAGTTTCTGTAGCCTTGGTTGAGTGTYAATGTGTATCCCATGGTTTTTCAAGTCCTCATATTTTTTTATCAGAGCAAACAGCTGCACACTTCTGAACATTCAATTGGTTTTCTGGAACATTCGGATGAGATTTGGTTCTGACCTTCAGCTCATTTCCTTTTACATTCTATTTGTAGTTAACCTCAATGCCATTTTGTAAGTCGAAAAAAGAATATGAGCCTAAACCTTGAAATATCAATTGGGACGAGTTGAAATCTAGTAACCACAATATATATGGACAGGCACAATGAATCTTAWAGCACCTGTCATACTTCTGAACTTTCTGTTAAACATTTATTCAGTCTTTATCAATTTTAAATCTATTCTTTACCAAACTGCGAAGAAATTAAGTTCACCTGCTATAATCTGATTGCTAAACATTCATTTACCTTTGCAATAATATCTGCGGCAGGCCTGTACTTTAAATTTTGAAGAGAAGAATTTTCACCATTCATTTTGAAAAGCTTTGGATTTATTTTGGTTTCTGCTGTAAGTCAAGATGTGGACTGTAATGCTGGTAGTCTTTCTTAATTGTGTAAGAATTTCTGGAAATAAATTGTGTAAATGTTTTTGATACTTCCAATTTTTTTAGTGGACAAAATTTTTACTGTCTTTTATGGGTGAAGTGTCTACTCAAAAAAAGTTAGAGTTTTCAAAAACATTTACACAATTTATTTCCAAAAATTCTTAAACAATTATGACCAACTGTAAAAACATACACACTCAAAATTATATACCTTTCTTAATATTAAAAAAAAAATAATGAAATAATTTTCACTACTTGGTGCTAGATGAATGCTAATAACTTTCTAAGATATCCTTGTAATTGCTGAATGTCTTGTTGCACCAATTAGATTTTTCCATATTTATCCTTAAAGGAATCAGAATGAGAATTGTAACCTCTGGTTTCTGCATCTAGGATTATTTTTTCCTCCCGTTCTTCTCACTAAGAGTTAAGACTGTAAATGCAGGTATCTTCATATGCCATAGGGGTTTCGGTGGTTATGCCAGGGCAAGATATTCCTACATTCATTGCCCATCCAGCGCCCCTTCCTTGTCCCCGGGAAGGGGTCCCGTGGCCWTCTCATGAACATGGATATTATTGCGGATCTTGTAGTTTGGGCTTAAAATCCTCCCTSACAGATACAGTGAAATCCGAGGAAAGTGCAGCTGAAACGAGATCCATCTAGCACGATGAATACATTTTTGTACTTGTATGGATATATGACATTTTGGTGGGATGAAGGCCAACGGTGTTTATTGCTCAAAAAGCATTAGRATGGAAACCAGGCCGAGAATGAATGCATGACCACTGAAGGATTTCTGATCTGGTCAATGGAATTTGAAACATCCAGAGATAGCTGGCACTCTAGAATCTGGGTTAAGTGTTCCACCTGCTGATTATGTGCATAATTCGCGWAAGGTTTTCTSCCTGGGAGTTTGCAGTGTACTGGAAGTTTATAAATCAAAGTGGCATGACAAGAAGATGGTGCAATGAGAAAACTCCCAAATGTATCATTTCATCTTTAGAGTGCCATTGGCCATTTGTAATCATATTCATAGAATTAGAAATTATATGTTTATGGACATGTTCACCGGATGCAATGAGATATACAACCTTCACTAAATTGGGTGTTCACTAAATTGAGATGTGCCAAAGCCGATGTCCCAGGAAATATAGATTTCTTTACTGTTGTAGAAAATTGCTAAACTACACAGGAAATATAGATTTCTTTACTGTTGTAGAAAATTGCTAAACTACACAAGAGCTATCAGACTCATAACACCTGGTACGCAGCCTCACTGCCTTTTTAAATACTCCATGGAGAGGTAACTTAATTGTTTTGATGTTTATAAATTTGTATAATCACAAATCATGAAAGTGCAACTTTCAATCAATAATTATATATTATAGGTTTTACAATCCAAAAAATCATGAAGGAAATCCCATATCAGACAAATCATGAAAGTGCAACTCTCAATCAATAATTATATATTATAGGTTTTACAATCCATAAAATCATGAAGGAAATCCCATCTTGTAGGTACTGTACTATAATATACAAATTTGTAGGTACTATAATATACAAATTTGTAGGTACTGTACTATAAGACACAAATTTGTGCAACTATTTAATCCAAGTATAAGTATGAACTATTTAATCTAAGTATAAGTATGAGTATGTTTATTATTTTTTAAATTAAGTTTTTTTTTTTTATCGATGATGATGACAAAGATGATAATGATAATAATGGTTAACATTTACTAAAATTAAATTTGGTTTATGAAACATTAAAAAAGATAAAAAATTAATTAGTTTGTTTAAGAATTTTATTACTGTGTTAAAAAAACTTTAAGAAAAACATTTTTAAAGTCCCAGCAAGGATAAAATATTTCTTAATCAACAAAGCCAACATGTCGGAGGTAAGATTTAACCTGGGTTGGGAGGATAAATCTTCCTCTCAACCACTTGAACTAGATCCAATGATGAGGCTAACACCTCTAGTGTGTTTATTAATTTTTAAATTAAGTTTTCTATAATGATGAGGGTAACACTTCTACATTTAGTATTATTCGGAATTTATTAACAGTATTCAATTATAATGGTATTCAGTTATGGAGTTGCAAATGAAGTTATCTATTTTGTCAAAAAATTTCAAGACTTGCCACCATTTTAACTGTATTGTTTTATTTACTATTTTTTATTTATTATATAAATATCAATTATAAAATAAAATAAAATAATTTGTATGAAAATAAAACAAAACAATTACATATAACAATGTGATATCTTCATCATTATGTATGAAAAACAAAAATTATATAAAATATTGTGAGTAGTGTGCATGGTCAAGAAGAATATTATTAAAGCAAGTACTAGTCTCTTTCTTTTTTAGAGTAACATAATTATTATTATGTTAATATTACAATGAAAATAATATATTAAAAGTTTTATTATTTTAGATTTCATAAATAGATTTTGTAGGGAAAATCAAATGTATACTATTTTTATTTGAAAAAATGATTTTTATTTAAAAAATATAAAATTTAATAACGATAATTTTCAAAATTTAAACAAAATTATAAAAATAAGTTTTTTAATCTTTTTAAACTATGTTATTAGTATAAAAAATTACATCATAACAAAATATTTATTCAAAACATCTTCACTAATACATAAAAATAAAAATAAAACATTTGCTTAAAATAACATTCAAGAATCAACCCTTCACTTAATTTTGATATGTTATATTTATAACCATTATTATGACTATTTCATTCATAAATTGACTATTTTGCTACATTTCCCTCTTTCAAACATTTTGTTAATTTACTAAAAATTATGTTTTGGTATTATTGTTTATGTTTTTTTAATATAAGAATTGAAAATACAAAAAGAACTTGAAACTATGTTTTAGTATTGTTGTTTATGTTTTGTAATACAAGATTCAAAAATGAAAAAGAGCATTATAGTCTTCATCATTGGTTTCATTATTTACTCTAATACAATAAGAAATAAATTAAAAAACATAAATTATAAAAGTAATAAAATACAAATAAAATTGATCAATCTCATTTATAGCCAAGGTGGAGATGGGCCTTGCAACCGAGTATTTTCTTATAGGGGAGGATTGGACTCACCCTAGGCTTGAGGGTGATTTGGGATTTAGTCCACAAGGCAGTCCAAAAGTAATCTAATTGCCACTATTGGTTACATAGGGTAATTTTTTACATAAATATTTAAGTTTGGGCTTAGGGTTGTGAAGATGGCCATTTTACTTCATTTTCACCACATCCGTGGGTCAACAAGATCATTTGAACTTTCATATATGAAATGAGCACGAAATAATAATAATAAAAGTGTCAACTTTATTTTAGCATGGAGTATGAGCACATTCTTTAACAATAAAGTGTCTTAAATGTCAAACATGTCTCAATTTCCACCTTCATATACTCTAATATTGATGGGTTCTATAGTAAATCTAAGTCTAATGTTGTTAGGATCTTATGATTGTGTTGTTTAGGCAACTACTTTGAACACTATTGTAATAGTGACAGTGGTGTATAATGAGAATAACAAATAGATTATTTAAAACAAAATATTCAATAGTAACATGAATGTTGTATTTTCCATCTAATACAATATTTTTGAGTAAATATAAGGGTGGACATATTGTAGTAAGCATCATTTTGTTTAGTACAAGTGGTTTCTTGAGCATGGTTTGATGCATTTTTTCCCTTTTAATTTTTGCTTATTTTTTTCACTACATTTCACTTTATTTCCATAAATTTAGAGAAAAACTAATGTTTTGGTGCAAGGTGGGATTGGGTATATTGGGCATAAAGCATTGAGGAACTAAGAAGAAACACAATTGTTTGTAGTAGTATTTTATGCACTAGCATTGAATATGCTTAATGTAGTTTAATAAGAACAAAATGAAACATCCACATTCAATATAAAGGATAAAGTATCTTAGTAACTTCCAAGTAAACTGATTTGGCTTGCTAGACATGTGTTAAGCTCCTTTGTTGACAAAGGGAAACCAATTCTAGGAGGTCAAACACCTTCCCTCATACTCATACACAAGGGATCTATACTTGTCGAGGTTTGAACTAGGGTTGTTTGCATGGCAATGCCCTATCCCAACCACTAAATCATAGTATAATATTATGGAATATGTGCAAATGCATAGTGTACAATTTACAAACTAAAACACATGAATATAAAATTATTAGGATAGGTAATTGCATCACCATAGAACTTAACAATGACAAGAGAGCGTCTACTAATGAAAAATAGAAAACCAGAGCATTTCATAATTGAACACATGTAAAGATAAGAGAAAAAGTGTTTACTCAAATCTATACACTTGTTATTGTCATTACAAAGTGTTACAAAAATGAGTGTTATAACCATGAACTTGTGGCATAACTCTATATGGTCCTAGACTTGTGGAAGAAGGTTGAGGGAGCTAGTAATGCTATACATGTGAATGCCAACATCAAGTAATGTGTATTAGTTTAAACACCCACATTTTGCATTTAATGCCATCCATATGTCGATATCTGAAACAATGCACCTATTATTGTACATCACATTGTAATATTTTTCTTATATAGTGGGTTGTGCTTGTATGTGCGTACTTATGGTATAGGCGCATGAAACACATATGCTTCATATCACAATTTTGACACATTGTGATTAAAAATATTTATATACTTGATGCACCAATGCATTAATGGGATAAGTGCATTGTGTTGTGTATATAAAGTAAAAATTTAAAGATTTATTTTTTCAATTTTCCCAAGTCATTTCCACTTACTATCAATGCTTCATTTTTTCATTTGTAGCATTAGTTGACTTTCTTAGACACAATTATCCTTGTTTCCCTACAATTGATCATTGCCCATCCAACATTCTTGCACATTATCTAATGGAGTAGGGTTTTGAAAATTTTTTCTCCAATTTAAACCTAGTTCCAATTTGTTCTATATTCAATACTATGGAACCCCAACAAAAAACACCAAAACATGTAACTATTTAGTTTCCTTATTCAAGAATTTTTACTCTAGTTATTTTCTCTTTCATATGCGAGATTTCAATTTTTATGTTGTTTCAGTTCATTCAATCTGTAGTGAACTTTGGATTTTGTTATTGAATCAATTTTTGATGTGCATTGTCTAATTTCAATGCATCAGATATCGATGCAACAACAATGTGCCTACAAATAATCATGATGCATTGTTGGTATTTTGACACATTGTATGAACAATGACACATAGGTTTCCACTAATCACTTATTTAGTGCACATGTTATGTGTTGTCACATTGTTAATGTGTCAATGCCAATGAAACACATATCCACATTAGTGGTGTGCATATATATATACATGGGGCACTGCCACCATGGGAATGGGAAATTATGTTTCTCCCCAGAACATATGATGAGGTAAATTATTGTCAATGCATCACGATGATCGTCTACCTAGATCACACTTGGTGTTTTTGCAGACTATATAAACAATGACAAGCAATGTCCCTAATCCCAATCTCACTACCCATGTTATGTAATGGTGTACCACTAAAATTGAAACAATAACAAAGCATGTATCCACATCATCGGTGCACACACATAAACACACACGCGCGCGCGCGCGTTGAGCACTGCCATTGTGGGAAAGAAAAACTAGGATTTTCCCTATAGAACATATGGTGTGATAAATTACCACCCACACACTATGAGGATGCTCTACATAGTTCATTGTGTTCATTGTGCACTATTATGAGTATACACCATGGTGCACCTTTGGTATTTTTGTGCATCATATTAATAAAGATTGACAATTTTCCCCTACTTTCAATTTCAATGTTCATGTTATGTATTGTTCTTACATGGAAATGGTAAAAAAGGACATCCATGCCAATGGTGCACATATAGATATGTGGAGCACCACCACTGCGAGAGGCCAAATTTTAATTTTCCTCGACAAAACATATCTTGTGCTAACTTACAATTCGTACACCTCACACACAGACGCGCGCGTTGAGCACTGCCATTATGCGAAAGAAAAACTAGGATTTTACCTATAGAACATATGGTGTGATAAATTACCACCCACACACTATGAGGATGCTCTACATAGTTCACTATGTTCATTGTGCACTATTATGAGTATACAACATGGTGCACCTTTGGTATTTTTGTGCATCATATGAATAAAGATTGACAATTTTCCCCTAATCTCAATTTCAATGTTCATGTTATGTATTGTTCTTACATGGAAATGGTAAAAAAGGACATCCATGCCAATGGTGCACATATAGATATGTGGAGCACCACCACTGCGAGAGGCCAAATTTTAATTTTCCCCGACAAAACATATCTTGTGCTAACTTACAATCCGTACACCTTATCGGTGCTCTACCTAGCTCATGGAGCATTGCTTGTGATGTATTTTTAAGATGTGTCGATGCACCAATGATATAAAGGAAACCAATGCACCATTTTGATATAAGAGTACTAGTGCATTAATAAATTATTAATAAATTAACATTTCACCAATGGGACATAACAACCATAGATCACCATATATGGTTTTTTGTTAATTAATATTTATGTTTTTAGAGCTTACTTATATTACTTTATTCATTTAAACACAAAATGCTTTTATATTCTAAGGAATTTGTTTTGTCAATCAAAGTGAAAATTTGCACTACCACATGGTGAGGAGATGACACTCATGTAAGAGGGAATGGGAACATCCCACACTCATTGTCTTAGGACACACAATCTCTTCTTTTCAATGTTGGCCTCCTCAAATGCATTGAGGATGTGATATCATTGAAGGTGAACATTAAATTCTTGTGACCATTGACTCATTGACAAGATCTAGGATGTTAAGCACTCAAAGTTGGGGTGGATAATTTTTTCAACCCATGAAAGGATAACATTTGTTTTTTCACCAAATTCTAGGAGGGGATAAGATTATATTCATTTCCCACATATGCCTTACCATGTTTCTACATTGAGGCATATAGACTACATGAACAATTATTTTAGTGATGAGGTGGTTAAGGAAGGGGTACATTGATGCATAGGGTGCAATGAGGACAAATTAGTATTTCTGGATTTTATGTACGAGGATGTGAGGGTAGTTAGTATTATACTTTGTGCCTTGAGCCCTTCCCTTAGTGATGAGAA
Organism: Picea sitchensis; assembly: GCA_010110895.2. Taxonomy (NCBI): domain Eukaryota; kingdom Viridiplantae; phylum Streptophyta; class Pinopsida; order Pinales; family Pinaceae; genus Picea; species Picea sitchensis. Next base: position 129,003 of record SNQJ01S0010667.1, on the reverse strand, counting down.
TGGATGAACTACACGCTAATATAATATGTCAAACACATTATTTAGTGTCGCACCCGTTATAGGTGGAGTGCAATACTTTTGAGATGGTTTTGTTGTGCATTGGGCATGGCTTGTTTTTATGGCTCCAGTGGAAGGTCGGGATTCCCTTATGAATATGATTTGTTTTACATATGTTTTGAGAGGTTCCCCATCACTCATCCTCCCATTATTCCACTGCCTCCCTTCAACACTAACCATTGCCCCTATGATGACTTGGGAGAGTTTGATGCCTAAAGTGGGAAACTAATAAATCCATGCAAACTTGTATCTCAATTTAGTGATCGATATGTTTACAGTGCATCCATATGAGATTCCCTTGGATTTTTTACCATATATGTATGTGAGTTTATAGGCAGTGAGTCAACAACCTATGTTTTACTAATAGTGAACCACATGATGAAAGAAGTAAATATAATAATAGTTATTATATATGCTATAATATAATTTATACCATATATATGTAACATTTATATATGCACAATGATTATCTAGTTTATATCAACTAATTAGTTTTGATTTACTATGCAAAAGTTGGTCCAATTGGTACTGTTCCTAGTGAACATGTACAACCTCTTCTTATTACATGTTCCTGCACTAACATCTTGAAATCAACACATTCCTACTGGCCAAAGGTTGTTTACATGAGAGGAAGTGTAAGATAGAGAGGAAGCTTCAACAATTTTGTCAATGTGAGATTTGAGCATAGGGTGCATGTGAACCTAGCATAGCATAAATCATATATGACGGGATGACAATTGGCAACACCATTATGAAATTTTCCGCTCATTTCTAGCTCCAAGCAACCCATCACATGTTGTTGGAGTTGGCCACCAATCCACCCAAGTAGTGATCCATGTGCAATTTTCCAGTGAGTTTAATTATTTTTTCCTTACAATAATTTTTATTTTTATTTTTTTAACATTTGTGGTTAAACTCGTCAAACTTTAAATTGCATAAAAATTCCCCTGTTATTTCAAATGATTATGATTCAACATCTCTAAAAGGCCTCCCTTTTAATAATAATTGTATATCCCTTCCTACCCCTTCCCTAAGTCCTAATCCTTCTACGGTTATAAACTTATCCTCGATTAATTTGGACCCTGCCACCCTCCAACTTCTAGATAAAGGGTTTAATTTTTCCCTAGCCTCTAAACACATCCCTATGGAGGATATTATTTTCTCCACTGAATCCATTACCCACCATATTCCAGATCATGAAGCTAAAGAAATTAGGAAAGAATGCAGACGAATCCTTCATCATTCCATGCCTCCTAAACCCAACCTCACTAAAGAACAATTTGATTCTATTTGTCACCTTAATGAGAACCCTGACGCCATTTTCCTTAAAGTTTATAAAGGAAATGCTACTGTGATCATGAACTCCTTTGATTATGAATCTAAATTGCTTGACCCCCTTTCTTCCTCCACTTATAAAACTCTCGTTAAAAACCCGATTAATACCATTACCAACATGTTCATCAAATCCATCAAATGTTCTTCACCGAACCCTACCATCCTAAAGCATCTCATTCCGCATAACCCCTAAACCCCAAGGATCTATGGCCAACCCAAAATTCACAAAAAATACATTCCTCTCCAACCTATAGTAAGTGCCATAGGAGCCTCCACTCATTCCCTTGCTCGATTTATTGTCGATAGGCTTCAAGCCTTTGTCGGTAAAACCCCCTCTTTTATTAAATATTTTGTGGATTTCAATCATAAAACCCATAATTTTCACCTTAATGATGATGAACTTATGGTCAAATTTGATGCAGTTTCTCTTTTCACCAAAACTCTAGTTTCAGAAGCCCTAATCCTTATCTCCAAACTGGTAGACCCTGAAACTCTTAACCTAATCAAAATCTTCCTCTCTTATACCTTCTTCACCTTTAATGGGTTTTCTATGAACAAACTGAGGGTATAGACATGGGGTCCTCCCTTTCCCCAGTGGTAGCTAATATATTCATGGAACATTTTGAGTCTTTAGCCTTAAAGAGATTTCATATCAAACCCAAATATTGGTTTCAATTTGTAGATGACACATTTATCATCTGGCCTCATGCCCATGCCAAGTTGCTCTCTTTCTTCAATCATCTTAATATCCTTTCCCCCACATCCAATTCACTATGGAAACCCAAAACAACAACTCCATCCCCTTCTTGGATGTTCTCATATCTCGTCTCCCTGATGGCTCCCTCTCCCACCAAGTCTACAGAAAGAAAATTCACATTGGAAGATACCTAAATGTCAGTTCCCACCATCACCCATCTCAAAAATTCGTTGTCTTAAAAACCTTGATTACTCATGCCATCCACATATCCACCCCCCCAATTACTCACGGAGGAAAAGGCCCATTTAACCAAAGCCCTTTTATCCAATGGCTACTCTCTCCCTCTCAAATTAACCAAGCCTTCCACTCAACCAACAAGCCTAAACCAAAAACATCCTCTTCCTCCTTTCCTCATGCTTTCCTCTCTCTTCCTTATATCTAAGGCACCACATATCACATCAAAAAACTCTTAGCTAAGAAGAATATCAAAATTGTGTTCAAAACCTACAAAACCCTCAAATAACTTTTCAGAATCGTGAAGGATAAATTCGACCTGATGCTTGGCCCAAGAGTTTACCAAATTCCTTACCCTTGTGGGAAATATTACATAGGTCAAACTGGAAGAACCTTTAAAGCGAGGCTTAAAGAGCATATAGTTGATACTACCCATAACCGAATCTCCAAATCAGATATTTCTGAACACTCTTTTAAATCCAAGCACCTTATTCGATTTGAACAAACTAAAATCTTAGCCCCAACCCCTTATTACTCCTCCCATCTCATTCAAGAAGCCCTCGAAATGAAAAACATCCTAATAACTTTAACCGCGAAGATGGCTACAAACTCAACCAATCTTGGAAGCCCACCATTCATCACCTTGACCAATAGACCTCCTCCTTTGAGATTGCCCTCCAACCCTTCCCTCCTCTCTTTTTTGGCTTAATAGGTCCTCACATCTAATTGCTCCTCTCCTAGTTTCTTATCTCCTAATCTCTATGAATTATGTTTTTCTCATTGTTTCTCATCATTAATTATATCTTTCTTCCTTTATTAATTGAACTAAATTTCTCCCTTGACTTTATAGTATTATTATGTCATACATTAAATTGTTTTCTCTACTCTAAGTTTATCTCATTATAATAGTATACAATATCTCTCTTTAATTATTTTATTATGAATCGTCCTCCTCAATTTTAATGGATATTTTTAATTTTATCGTCTCCTCTAATCTCAACGACTATGTCCTATCCTTTTTAATACCTATTATTTTTAATACTCTATTATTATTTTAATACCTTTTATTTATTCTCATTTCCCTCTAATCTTAATGACCTTGTTCAGCCTATTATTACCTTACCTAATCCCAACAACCAATTTCTTTTCATTAATGGTTACTTACCAATATTCCTCTATAATAACAAACCTCAACACTCTTTTACAACCTATCAACTTCTTATGTCCCCGATGATGGGTCGAGTGTCCACTTGAAATATTGGATGTTTCAAAACTCCACATAGTTTTTATCCAAAATAATTTCTAGCAATAGTGGTTATATTTTGTATTTTAAAAAAACTATGACTAAACCAAATAGTGGGGAAATACAAAATTTTAAGGATTTATTGTAGCCCGATTTCAAATTCATAAATCCTAGTTTCTATAAATTATTTATCCTCGGCTCTCCAATTTCCACTATTATAAACCGTCTAACAAGTATACTACCTTACAAATTCAAGAAGCAATAATACTACTCAACAAAAGACTGCATATGAAAAGCGAATGAAATTACACCTAAATATATGATTAAGAAGTAGTCAACAAGATTTAAATATCTCTTGCTTTGTTCTACTCTACTTCAACATCCTGATGTTCATGATTGGTTTTTTTCTGTGTTGTAAGAGGTGGTGAGATATGAGGATCCTTCAATCTTAATGTGCTAAGATAATATATTTCAAAAGGATGATTGGATCTTACTATCTTTGTTGCTTGATAGATAATTTTTGGGCACCCTTGAGTTCCCTTCCCCTTTTCCAAAACATCCTCTAGATTGGAATGCTTTCTCTTTTCTTCACCCACTAATGGGGCTTGTAGTGTTTTTCTTCTTTCGGGACAAACTCTTGATCACCCTATGCCATGCTAGGGGTTCCAATTTTGTCCTCAAGAGTTTTTTGAATTTTCTACCTCTCCACCTCCTAACTATCCTTTTCCATATCTTTGAGGGTTTAAGGGCCTCAAGGGTATTGGTGTTAACTCTGGATGATCCTTTCTGGGTTATATTTGAATGATGTGGCACCCTAGACTATTGTTTTGTACGTCTATTGTTTATTGGCCTAAATGGATTTTGCTCTATTTGATTGTGTGCATTTAAAATTTGTTTAGGATGAACCTATGTCTCCTGATTCTTTGGGATTTTTTTGGAAAAATTCCCATACTTATGGCAAGAGTTGCACTTGAAAGGTAACTTCTTATACTCTAGATCTTGCTAGTGGCTCCAACCATCCATGTTTATTTCAAGCACCTCTAGAGGACCCTTCTCCAAATCCACTTCCACACATATTTTGGCACATAATATGGATTTCCTTTTAGATCAACTTAGTCAATGAAATGATCTAGTTTGTCCCCGATATTTGTTAAGGTTCCTTCATCCTAGAATATTAATGGGAGGTGGGGTAACCTTACCCATACAAGGGATGTTGTGATCTCCTCTTATGGATTTCAATCAAGGGACCAATGGGTTAATACCATTCTGCAAGATCCCATGAAGTAAGAGTGAAATATCAAATTTCGATCCTTCCTATTTTGGACAAACAAAGAAGAAAAACCCTCGACCAACTATGAACACAAATACTTGACCCTTTACCTTGGGAAACCGATGCTCAACTATCCACGCCTGTGTAGCCCTTGGGCAAGGATAGAGGACTATAAACTTTCCAATCAAATCTTTCTCTAACATATTGAGTTTCTTTTTCCTTGGATTAGGGAATTGGAGTTCTAGCTAGGGGATGAACTCCATTCATTTGATGGATCTATCATATGGAGATTGATATCATTTGGCTAGATTGAAGGAACTGACCAAAATTATGAATGATTCTATCTCAAAGAGAATGTATCCTTTGAATTTGACTAGGTGAAAGGAGGTCTCATTTTCACTCCCGCAATTTGAATTGGATTCAACTTGATTGTATCCTGCAAGCAATCCCCATAACGACCTAAAACTATCACATGAAGCATCGATTTGATATATAGTAGAAGGGATTGTGAAATTATCTCAACACTTAGGATTTACAGGATGAACAAGGTAGCTAGGGTAAATCCTAGCCATAGGAGGTGCTTGGCCTCATGCCACTCCAAATCTCTAATATATTCCTTATTTGTACATTGATTTCCTCATTGAGTTATTAATCTCAATTTCATTTATTTAGTTTAACATTTAATTTTAATAATGAAATATCTCATTTCAATAATAATTCTTTTAGAAATGATATTTAAATATCAACTAATGAATATTTTGATTTTGTGATTTACAATTTTTTTTTTTTTTAATTATGCTTTGTGATAAGATTCCTCCTCTTTTTTTTTTTTTTTTTAATATTTAAATTATTTATCAAGAACTTGTGCATGTCCTTGAACATATGAAAAATTTATCAAGAACTTGTGCATGTCCTTGAACATATGAAAAAAAAACCAATATCAACTTTTGGGATTGTATTATTTATGCCCCCTAGATCACTCATATGAAGGGATCCATATTCTTTAATATTAATTGATCATAAAACTCTAGAAGAACTATATCAAACAACATTTAAAAATAGGGATATTCTTGCCACTTGAGAGTTAGAGAGATCTATAAAAATCTATTTATAATGTATTTCTACCATCTTTCAGTGCTCAATAGAGAGCACGATCCTAGTGAACCAACCATATACAATAGTGAAATACAAAATAGTAGATATAAACAACATCAGATGACAATGGATCTGTATATGCATGAACTAGAACAAGTGATTGAGTGTCTTATGTTGATGGATATAATTGTATTGTTAGTGAATGAAATGGGTGGTGTGTTAATGTCAAGTGCTCCACTGCCATCTACACTTGGGTATACTCGTGAACTAATCATAGACATTATGGTTCAAGGTTTTAACGATGGCAAGTCAGGGTGACAATTACATATGAGAGAAAATGTTGAACTCTAGAGGAAAAGTATTGAATGCCTTAGAATTGTTATTTTTTAACATTAAAGGATATCTTTGTATTAGAAAAATTTGTGACAAAGATGTACAATTTGTAATACAAAAAGTTATAAGTTTAATCGTAGCCTACTAACAAAAATAACAATTTCTTCATCAAAAATACCTACCCATATCCTAACTGATAGACATGGTAGGTATATTTCTATACAAGTTGGCACAATAGAAATAATACACAACAAAACATTATAGAAAATAACTTAAAAGTTTGGCCCTAAAGGGGCGATTGCTGCCAAGCCAACCCGAGTCTTTTGAATGTTCTCCACATAATGCATGCCAACATCTGATTATTCCACCAATTGAGAAGTGCGTTGCAAGTCCATGATCTTGTCCTTGACCTTAGAAAATCCTAATAGAGACGAATCCCCAACAAAAACATAGATTGAAGGGAGGGGAGATGGAACCACCTCCTAAGGGAGCTGAAGATAAACCAAAATTCCTAAAACCAAGGAATATAAAGAACTGAGTTTTGACTTAAGCTATAGATATTTCCCCCTCTATCTTTGCATAAAGGTCATGACTTCTTTCTCCAATTATCTAATTCATGCCAACAACTAAGTGACGATCTCTGCCACACATTGGTCCCTAACATGATTTTCAATAGAAATATTTTGATCCCAAGCTTATTGCCACTCATTCCATTTCAGCATGAGTTCATCATAGAGCATTGATCCATTTCTACCTCACAATCACATATCTTAATTCCATGTTTTACCTCCTTTAGCACACATAGTACACAATAATTGTTTCTATCATGGAAATGAGCCATGTTTGTCGCAAAGGTGTTGCAATGTCAAATTAGATCTCCAAAATATGAGCTATCATGGACTACCAACTAAACTCTAATCAATTACCCGACCAAAAGATCACAAAAGCTACTCGGCAAGTGAGATATGAGCAATGCCCTTGACCCAACCACTTTTAATTCGGGCCTCTTGACTCGCTTAACCAATGTTGTAGATTATAGGCAAAGGAACAATGTCTATGGCATTAAACCCTACAAACAAATATGAAATGCAAAGAACAAATTCTCTATAGTACTGTTGATAAACACAAATGTTGATGAGGGAAGGTATCTTTGTAATGAGCCTCACATAAGCCATAACTCTTCATCCCTTCTCACTTGCATTATGCGACAATTAGGCATGATTGACATCCTTGGGTTAATGAACTATAATATCAAGGGGTGGGGTGGGGGGAGAAGGGCATGCATGTAGAGACCCATCGTTTACCTTTAATATCCCTTCACCCAAGCCCATGGTTCTATTAGCTTTTATATCAAATTTGGAATTGTGCGCTCTTAGAACCTGAAAGAATGCAATTTTTTTGAAATCCCAGGCTGATGTATTAGTTCTTTGGATAAGACAAACATATGAAAAGTCTTTGAGGAGAGGGTGGATAAAACAATAAACTTATTACTATTGATGAAGCATATAGCATTGTTACATAACTTACCCTTTGTTCCTTGAGAAGTACTAGACCTTGATAGTATGCAACCATCTATGCCTTGTTGTTGGTTACATTTCCAAGTCACCATGCATGAATCATTTTTTGTTTTCCATTGGGACCATATATGATCCCCTTGCACTTGCCACCCCTAGATTCAATGCATATGTTGAGTTTAACACCTCCTCCCCACCCCTCCACCCAACATGTTTTCTTAGGATACATTAGACTACTTGGGAAATCATCCAATTAAAGATCATTTAATCAAAGACGTAGATTTGTTGGCTCTTATAGAAAGCTTGATACTCTTCAATAACAAGATATACAAGTTGTTTTGTAATCCTATCATTGATATAATACAATTTTACAATTTAAATATTTTTTTGTATATACAAAATATTTTTGAATGCAATCTCCTCTTTAATCAAGTGTTTTGTAATTTTTATATTATTTTGTAAACAATATTTTTATTAATTATTGTGAATATTCAATTTTTAGTATATTGCTTCCATGCTTTTTGAATAAAGTATATATTTTTAACTAAATATCCAAAATCAAATAATGATTATAGTTTTAAAATTTCTTAATGAAACTAATCTACACCATAAGTAAATCATTTTAACTAATTACTCAATTTCAATCTTATTTATTTTATTTATTTTTACACAATATTTTAATAATTATTATCCATATTGAAAATTTTAAAATATGATCTTAATGATTTAAAAAATTGTTGTAACCCAAAATGTCTCTCTCAATATTTAGCAATTCTTGTGAATTGCACTTCCTTTCTGCATACTTCAAAACAATCCTTAGTCCAAACAACATTGTGAAGTTGGAAGGGACTAGCTCCCTTGGGAAAAGCCAAAGAGAAAATGTGAGAGGGGATTGATGATGAAAGGGGCTTGGCATGGAATTTTGTTTTCATTCACAGAGTACAAGTTATTTGGGAATTAATATAGTTATACAACTTTGTGGGTAGTACTTTTGTTCGATCCAACTTGAGTAATTTTGTTGCATCACAAAGTTGTTGAAATACTTTTAATTCTCTACTTTGATCTTTGTTTAGTCGTGAGGTTAAAGAAAGTATATATTTTAGAACTAGAGATTCAATGGCATAGGAGGAGTAGTGATGATTTATTTGCTCAATTTGAATGTTGGTAGCAGATTTTGGAGTAATAAAATCATGCTTGATAGATAGGACATGCTTGAAATTTAAAGGGGTAGAGTATGTATATCTCCATAAAATTTAGTGGTCAAATAGTTAAGTGGAGAAGATGTTTTATCCCACAAACAAAAGAGTTTCATACATCAATTTAATATGCTAGTTAACAATGAATATCCCACTATTTAATTCATGCTTAACTAGAGGGTACTTATCTACTTGGAAGATGTTAGTTTGTGACACCAGCCCAAGCTGAGACGCTTGGTGTAAATGGAGCAACCATTATGCGCACACAGAAGCATCTTCCAAAGCTTCTCCATACAAACCTTTGGCATTCGTGATATCCAGCGCGTTTTGGGATGAGATATTTAAAATATTGAAGAAACTTGGGATGCCAAGTATCGGCATAAATTCATTTCGGAACTAAAACGTGCGTAAGTTTAAACCTCAAGTTCATCCGATCTATAATGAGACTGAAGCTCCCAAGTAAGGCTGGCAGATTTCATCAGAATCCAGTACTGGAGCCCTCAGTGGGAAATCAAGAAATTGACACCTTTATCCACATGACTTCGATTTGAAACCAATCGGTTAAACGTCTCTGGCGAAGTCAACCATGTCGATCGATTTGGCTTCATCCATGCCGACTCTCAGCAAACGTTACGAGCCCTGTGAATCCTCATAGAGCCTTCTGAGCAGACGAGGTCGAAGCCTATATATTTCAAGCCGGTTTCTTCAAGTGGACGACACCGGAGTTTATTTAACGTCCCTAGCTATCACTGTCTTGATTAATGCAACGGTCAACAGTGGAAATTCGAAACCCTCGACTTTTACAGCAGAAGAAATGCTTCGACTTCACCCAAATATCCTTAAGGCTGGATACATGTAGAGCTGCTAGTTTAAAATGGGAGCAAACACGGAAAAAATTGGGTCTCCATAATAAACTTTCAAACAAGCCTTTTTGGCAAGGGTGTAACAACAACAAGACTAAAGACAATAGTGATTATGCCTTGTACAATCCCACATCCACACCTCTTACCTGGTCACCTAACCTGCATGTGCAAGAGTTACTAAATGCCAAGAGAAGATTGGAGGTTTTGGAAGTCGAAGAGCATGAGAGAGACCTTAAAATCTAGCTATTGACAATAGAAAATCGAGGCTTAGCAAAAAACAATAAAGTTTTAAAAGGTCAAGTGACATTGTTGCAAAAAGCTCTTCTGGTAGCAAAGGCTAAATGGCAAGGCATGAAGAATGCTGGGCAAATCAGGGAAGATTATGTTGTGGAAATTAGAGAGGTGATGAACTCTAAAACATCCAAAGCTGAAGGGAAAACAATTGAACAAGCAGACACACGGGAAATGAAAGCAAGGGATAAAGAGAAAAGAGATTTGACAAAAAAATCCAAAACTTAGGCACAAGTTATTAGTAATTCTGCTAGTATGGAAAAGAAACAAACAATCAAGGGGATGACATGCAAGATAGAGAAATCAAAGAAAGACAAGTAAGAGCAGCGAACATAATTATCAAAGGTGTGAGAGAGTATGGAAAAAATGAGTGTACTCTCGATCTTGCAAGTGAATTTTTGAAGGACAAGTTGCTTTGGCAATGTCAAATTTGTCAAGCATGGAGGGTGGGTAAACCTAGTGGTAAGAGAGCTAGGCCCATAAAAGTCATCATGTCAAACATACGTGACAAACAAATTCTCCTAGGCAAGAAGCAACTCCCGAGGGGCTCTCGCTTTTTTCTAGACGAAAATTTAACTATTAGACAACAAGAGGAAAGAAGAGAAGAGATGTCAAAGATTAGGGCAACAAAGGATGAGAGAAAAAGGGCATGGTTGTTCAAAGGAAAAGTTGTTATTGCCCTTTTTGGTCCTCATTCTAAAACATGACAACAATGTGGTAGCTAAGAAGCGACATCAATTTCATTAGCAAGAAACTATGCAACAAGGCCAGTATGGGAAAACAGGGGTGAAGACTCAACTTTGAGTCTTGTAGGACAAAACAAATAGCAATCAGATTATACTCAGGTTTCCTTAAGACTAGTTTGTTGGAACTGCAGAGGTTATCCTTGGAGGTGGGGACTTGGGTTAGGACCTATCACAGAAGATAGATACATAATTTGTCTATTGGAAACACATGAGAATGAAGGGTACAAGAAATCTCTGTTTGAAGGGTATGTGAAGATGGCAGTGTGGAACAAGGCAGTTGAGAATGATAAAGGACACGGGGGTATCATGTTCTTAGTGAGGAAAAAAAAAGTTCGTCTCATTCAATTAGAAAGAGAAGACTCAAATAAACAATTCATTTGGTTTAAAATATCAGAAAATGGTAACACCATCAGAATTGCAACATGTTATTTTGCCCCACAAGTCTAAAAAACTTACAAAAGTAGAGGGCTTGACCACAAAAACCCATTTGTAGCCTTAAAAAATGATATTGCAGTGTACTCTCAACTAAGTGAAGTCCTTATAGTGGGGGATTTCAATGCTAGGACAACAAGTAAACAAGCTAGTATTATTCGATGTAAGGAAGACTGCAATTCCATTTGGCTTACAGAAGAAAGAAACCATCAGTGGACATGAGTTCCAGAGGACAACAAAAGCTGCAACCTTTTTGAGGAGCAACTGCTTACTTTATGTGGGGCATTTGACTTAGTCATTTGTAATGGGTTGGCTAGATGGGTGAATTCTGGTAATTTCACCTGCAATACCTACAATGGAGCAAGTGTAGTAGACTACGCAATTTGCTTGCATGTTTTGTGTGAGAAAATGGAAGAAGTTTTGATTGGTGAACAACTGTGGGAGTTGAAATCTGATCATAGACCGATCTATTTAAGTTTCACTTGGGCTGAACAACAACAACGTGGGACAAAAAATCAGTGCATTCAACATCCTCCTTCAAAGGAAAGAATTCTTTTGACTCAAAAAAATTGTAACACCTTCAAGATGGTGCTAGAGAGGTTGTTTAACAAGGAGAAAATTCCATCCCAGGGCCTCCATAGTCTTGCACTAACAAATTTAATTCAAAGCGCACTTTCAGAATGTAAAAGAGAAAAAAATAGGAAATCTGAAACAAACTTCTTTCTGATTAATGTTTGGTTTGATGAGGAATGCAAAACAACAAAAAAAATCTTTGAAAGATTCAAGTCAGAAAGAAATAAACATAAAATCCTACAAGCAAATTGTAAGAAAGAAAAAAGTTGATTTCATGATCTCAAGGAGGGAGGAACTAATCTTCTTGGGGAAAAATAACCCCAAGTTATTTTGGAAGAAACTTCAAACGAGAAAGAAACAAACTGAAAACAACATCACATCTTATCAAGGGTTCGAGTATGCAAAGAAGCTTTATGAACAAGATCCTAAGGTTGACCCCCCTCCCTTGGTCAACACTACTACTAAGCTCTTAATTGTGCAAGAGATTGAAGTGGGTATCAAAAAGTTGGGTGTTGGAAAAGCAAAAGATTTAGTTGAATTACAAGTAGAATATTTAAAATGGGGTTCAAAAACTCTTGCACCTCACATTATGAAAATTTTCAACAACATCAATCAACAGGGATTCCCTACAGATTGGACAACGAGCCTAGCAATACCGCTTTTCAAGAGTGGGAATGTCGGCAATCCCTCCAAATATAGGACCATAATGATAAACCCCTTGTTTACAAAGTTATTCGAAAGTATGCTAGAAAATAGAATCATCAAGTGGGCGGAAGAAGGAGATAAGTACGCCAAAGGGAAAACAAGTTTTAGACCTAAACACTCAACGATTGATCACAACATAACTCTAAGGCACACCATTGAAAAAGTGTGGGCTAAAAAAGAGGAAGTCTTTTGTTGTTTTGTCGATTTCAAAAAAGATTTTAACACGATCCCTAGAGATAAGCTTTGACAAAGAATGGAGGAACTTGGGGTTCTTATGCATCTTAGAGCAGTTTTCCATAGGCTATATGAGGAGGTTAAAGTCAAAATCAGAATGCCATCTAGTATCTCTTAAAGTTTTAGGAGTAATATCGAGGTCAAGCAAGGGTGCCCATTGTCACCTACGCTTTTTGGTTTATATATAGACAAACTTGAAGAGTGGTTAAACTTTTAGGAGGGTGATGGTGCTCTTTTGGGCGAGTTTGTGATAAGGCTTCTTTTGTATGCAGATGACCTTACTTTGATTGCTAAATTTGCTCTTGGGCTGGAAGAACACTTAATTTACCTTGAACACTTTTGTAGTACAGTGGGAATGCAAGTCAATATTAGCGAAACGAAAGTGGTAGTTTTCTCTAGCAAAAGAAAACATAATCAACATAAGTTCTACTTTGAAGGAAACACTCTTGAAGAAGTGACAGATTACAAATACCTCGGAATTGACTTCAACAAAAATCCAAGTTGGGAAGGTTGTAGAAAGAAAATAACTTTGGGAGGTTGGAAATCGTTCTATGCTTTCCAAAATAGGTGCAGAGAGGGAGAGCTATTGGATTGGAATACTATGCAAACTCTCTTTGGGCTTTTAGTGATCTCGGTGGTTCTCTATGGTTGTGAAGTGTGGGCCAACAGTGCATCTGACTTACAGTGGAAGCAAATTGAGAAGATTAAAAAAAACTTGATTACAAACAAGTTTAAAATTAAAAGTTCAGTCCCTTATGATATCATGCTGAGTGAAATGGGGGTTGTTCCTATTGAAGCAATTTCTATGGTGCGTGATCCGGATTTTATGAGAAAAACGAAATGAATACAGATTATTAACAGATTCTTAACACAAAATAATAGAGATACAGTAAAACTGGTTTTCTATTCAATAAAGAAATACGCTGAAATTATAAAATGCAGTGGAAACAAGCTTGCTAGAATGGTGGCGGCTTATCTTTGAGAAGAGATGTGACGACTACGCTCATTTGCAAGAAGATCATTACAATGAGGCTCTGAAGTCCTGTTACAATAAACAGGAATGCCAAAAAACCTAGACATAAAAAAACCTAACCCTAGGAGATGAAGCACCAAAAGTCATGTGGGCCCCATTTGGGTAAGTTAGTACATTAACTTCCCGGGGTTGTAACTTTTGCATACGATCTCCGGTTTAGGCGTATGATAGCCCATTGGAAAGGTATTGTTGAGGAGATTCATTTTGGGGCCTCAATCGTGGCTTCGATTATCATTGATTTGGGACGATCTCGAAAAAACTTCATGTAGGTCCTCAAAATGGCCCCGTAAGTGAAAACTGCTAAAAATAGTGAATTGCCAAAATTGCCAGAAAACTTTTTTGAGCCAGTTAGAAAAGGTGGGTGGCCACCGATATCCATATGGATCAATGCGTCTCATAAGATATCTAAAATGGAAGATGGTCGGTGGCCTAGGGTCATCTTCAATGACATACTGTGCAAAAGAAAGAAGACGTGGATGCGACAAAATATTAAAAGGTTTAGTTAATGAGATATTCACTTGAACAGGTGCCCTACGAACAGTAAAGTGATAAATACTTTTGTTATTGATAGGTTCCATAAGAGAACCTGGGATAAAGGGCTAGGGATAAATAAAGAGTATTATATTGAAGAGTTTAAACCCAATTACAATCATCATCAAAAAGCGTACATAAGGGCCAATATATCTTGGAAAGACAAAATTATTATTGCCCAATGAAGAACCAATTCCCATCAACTTCGTTATGAAACCGGGCATTGGAAAAGACCAAAGGAAGCTTGGGAAGAAGGGGTGTGTATGTTCTACACCTCCAGAAAATTGGAAACAAAAAAACATTTCATTTGAGTGTGAAGCCTTTAAAGACAACAGGTACAACTATGTAATTATCTTGACAACTAGCTCTTGGAATAATTTATTCAGCGAGGGGACAATGGATAAATTGGGGGAGATAATCATTAGTTTGAACATGAAAAGGGATGAAATGCATAAATTAATGTGTGAGGTGGTATGTCCCATAGGCTATTGTTAGCCTCGTGGACGTTAAAATAATTTCTTTTCTTTTCTTATTTTGTACGACATTTTTACATACAGACTAGGAAGAAAGAGCTGATACTTTCTTTCTACATCCATTTGATGTGTTTGACGAAATGTACCAATGAAAATGAGTTTCGTGAAGCCATTCCAGATTCATTTTTTTTGGCCGCCCAAGGAGTTGTTGCAATGCTTGCATTGGTAAATTGGTAAATCTACCAGATTCCTATCAACAATGGATTAAAGTAGATTCATGGGTCCTAGAGTAAAAACGATGAAGCTGGCTTCCCATCTTTGTTTGGGGAATAGATCCACCTGACATGTTCTGACACTAGGGATAAAGAACATGACCAGATGTACTTAGCAGAGAATAATCATGGAAAGGCAACCACACCGTTTGGGATAGTAGTTTGCTTGACTGAGATTCTTTGGCATCATGTGGGCACATGGAGAGAGAAAACACATAACCAGTCTCACAAAAGCTTATTTATTAAAGCAATTCTTGAATGGATTATGGATTCATAACTTCCTCTTTCATTGCAGTGTAAAAGAAAAATCAGAACCAAAGAAAATAAATCAATTTCATTAGATGCACTTAATTTTGTTTGCCTTGCAGAAATGATCGAAGTTGAGGATTGCAATTTCAAGTGAAGGAATAAGAGTAACTGTGGCAATGGACGAGAGCAAAGAAATTATATGTGCGTCATCTTGGGCTCCCTAATATCCCTTACTCCAAGACTACTTTTATAGATTTCTATTTTTGTATTTTACCAGATATGTCATGATTTGATGAATACCTTATATGTTCTCGTCTGATATTGTAGAGTACCTGAAGAAGCAACAAAGAGAAGACAACACAAGGAAAAGTCACAACAAAACATCCAGTGAATGGGTTGTTTATACAAAATGCTACAGTTATTGGAAACATAGTTGGTTTTGGCTATTTATTTCAAAGACAAGAAGGCTATGGTTCGTATAACTGTTGATGGATTAAGTGAACTGTAATGGTTCTTTTTGGGCCATTTGTACTCAAGTGGTCATTTAATTTTTCCCTTGTCGCGTTTATATGTAGGATCTCATGGACTTGAGGGCACTACTCACAGTATTACTATATTCTAGTTTATTTTTGTTGCTCGTTTATCAGTTGTTGCTTGCCTTTCTCTGGATTGTCCGCGTCATTATTTTTGCTCAGTTGGTTCCTTCTACTTCTGGTTTTTTTTTTTTGGACTCCACATTTGTAGCTTTGATAAGCTTGATAATCATGTATTGGACACTATTATGTATCATCTTGGAAAATTCCAATTAAATACAAAGATACAATTTTCATTTGAAAAAAATGTACGATCTCATGGTTGGAGGAGAAGAAAGAAGAAAGTGAAGTTTATGAAAGGGTTTAAAGAAGAGCAAGGAAAGGAATATATACTCTTTACTATAATATATTTAATGAAGCAACACTAACTACAAAGATTAAAAGAAAGGAAAGGATGCAGTTACCATCATCAAAACCTAGTGATGTTACAATGTTTTTCTACCAACACCATGGTTTCAAGGAAGTCCAAATGATTGAAGCAGATCTTGTGATTTCCTTTGTAGAATATGCAGATACAAGAAAATGTAGCTATGCAAGCTTTCTAAGGAGTGAAGCTCACTCCCCCAAATCCCATGATCATTCTTATGTAAAAGTAGTTTGAAACGAAGTATCTTTGGAGTCATATCTTTGATTGATCATATAAATTCATGATTAGTGATGATAGAGACCTGGGTGATTTTTATGGCAGTAGGAAACTTAGAAGAATGTATACTAGCCTTATATAACAATGAATGAATATGGAAACAATTGAGAATGGGACAATCTTTTCATTGTTCTAGGAACATTGCATGTTTATTAACAAGAAAAGGACGCATAAGAGTCATTCTTGGTAATTGTGGTTTCATTGCCCAGTGAAATGAAGGGCGATACCTTAAGAAATGATGGGAAAGTGAGAGAGATGCCAATGGAATTTGGGCAGATCCAAAGTGATTTATTAACATTTGTGGAGATAATGTCGCGAGAATAAAATATGCTAATTTATGGAAAAATAAGACAGATGGCAGATTATAGTTCTAATGAAAGATAAATATGAGAAATGTTTCTAAATGCCTTTTAGTTTATTAAAATTATTTCACTAAAACTTGAGGTATCTAACCTACTTGAAATGAACTCATCCTTCATTTTATTTTTGGAAGTTGGTTACATAATCTCATGCCATGCATTGGCAGAAAATGTAACTTCACTGATGTGCTTTGCATTAACATGAGAAGTGCATAAATACAATCAGAATGATTGTTGGTTTTCGACTGTTGGTCTTCCTTAAAGAATGACTCTTCCTATCACCTACGACTCTTCATATTTACATTATTATTAAAATAACACAATCCCAAGAATTACGTGTCTAACATCCCCCCCTTAATTCGAAGGGGTGTTTGTGAGTCCAAGCATCATTTTGAACTTTTCAAAATTTTCTCTTCCAAGTGCTTTGGTGAAGATGTCTACAATTTGCTCATTTGTGGAACAATGTCTCAAGTGAATAGTATTGGCCTTTAGATGATATTGAATTAGGTGATACTTTGTGTTGATGTGCTTAGGTCGATCCTGAAATATAGGATTATTGGCCAACTTAATTGCAAAAGTATTGTCAACTAGAAGGGGAGTAGAATTCACTTGTTTCTTTTGCAAATATTCAAGTATTTTCTTGAGCCACACAATCTCCTTCGTTGCTTTTGCAGCTGCCACATATTTTGCCTATGTTGTGGTATCTACTAGAACCAATTGTTTGCGTGATCTCCAGGAGACAACCGTTGATCCAAGACTCATGAGATATCCTGAACTTGACACTCCATTTTCCTTATCCCCAACAAAGTCCAAATCCAAATATTTGATTAGGTTGAATTCATCCACCTTAGAGTACCATATTCCAAAATCTTGAGTTCCTTTCAAGTATTTTAGAATGTTTTTTGTAGTGAACCAATGTCCTTCACAAGGTTTTTCATGAACCTAGAAAAAATCCCAACAACAATGAAATGTATGGTCTGGTGGTAGTAAGATAGATAATGTTGAAATATTGTAACTGCAAAGAATATTCTACTTATTATTGAGCTATTATCTTATAGATCAATCCCCTTTTGTGGATTGATCATGTTAGGCTTTTTATAAGACCAAATCCCCTTTTGTGGATTGGTCAAACTCTAATTATATGATGCTAATTAAGAAGTTGCCCCCGAGGCCTAATTAAAGTGGTTTTAACCACAAAGTGAAGAAGTCGTCCCTGCTTAATGAAGAGACACCACCCTAGTGCCTGCCAACCAATATAAATAAGAGTGGAAGGTGCCTCATTATCTCACTCACTCAAGTCACTCATCTAGTGCACAAGTTTGACGGAAGCTGCAGTTGCCAGTTGCCAAAAGAAGGAAGAGAGAGGCGCATTGATCAGTGTTGGATATTTTCTAGTGTTTGATTTATTATCTTGGCATTGTATTGGCTATCTATATTAAGGAAGTTTTTGTTGGGTTTTCTCCCCCATGAGGGCTTCCCAAGATAAATGTTGTGTACCTTATGATTGTGTATCTTTTAGTGATCATGCTTAGGATATTATTGTCTAGTAAATTGAAAAGAACTTAATAGAAGCTCTAAATTTAACATGGTATCAGAGCTTGACTGAATAGAGAACCTTTCAATGGGTTACCAAAAACGTCATTGTTGTCGTACAATAAAATTAGGGTTTTTTGTTAGAAGAAAAATTCAGCATAAAAACTACCTAGGGAAGTGTGCCCTACCCTAGAGAACTCGTTGGTAGCATGAGGACACCTTTTCAGTGTCCAAAGCCTTCGAAAAGTGAAACCCTAGTTTTCATTGGTACCAGAAAACGAGGAAACTAGAACCAGTACCAGAAGTACCAGACCAAATTTGCGCAAACCCAGTTTCAAGGGGTAAAATTTGGATTTTCATAAAACAGAGTGCACTAGGATACTCACCTCAGCCAAGCGCAACTCCTGGTAAGTTCAGATCTAATTTCTGAGCACTTTCATTTTTTGGTCATTTTCCCAGCTCCAGGTCAAGATGTTTGCAAGCACCAAGCTTGTTGACAAGTTAGAAGGTGTGGATAACTTATGTGCCTGGAAGTATATGATTTCACTAATTCTTGAAGAGAATGACCTTGTAAGATTCATCAAGGAAAATGTACTAGAATCCACAGATGCTACAACCAAAGCAAAGTACCAAAAGGATATGGTTAGGGCCAAAACAATCATTGAAGACTCTATTAAAGACCACTTTTCCCCTCAAGTTTCTTCTAAGAATACTCCAAAATAAATGTTTGATTCCCTAACCAAAATGTATGAAGGAAGGAACATTAACCAAAAGATGAACTTGAGAACCCAACTCAAGAATCCAAAGATGCAAAAATGATAAATTATTCATGACTATTTCTCTAGGGTTTCTCAATTTAAGGAACAACTAGAAGAAATTGGAGACAACCTAGATGAAGACAGACTTATAATGACATCTCTTAATGGTCTCAAAAGACCTTGGGATTCCTTCATCCAAACTATTTGTGCAAGAAAGGAGAATCTCCAATTTGACAGTCTTTGAGAAAAATGTGCTCAAGAAGAAACGAGAGTAGCTAACCGAGAAGCAGTTCTTTTAAGGGATGAAAATCAAGCCCTAGTTTCTCATACTAAAGGAGGAAAGAGAAGGTCTCACTTCAAGAAGGAGAACCACCCACATAAAGAATTTCACCCTCCAAGGAGATTCCAAAAGTTTCAGAAAGGCAAAGAAGAGAAAATGATTTCTCCTCCTATCAATGTTACCATTGTGACAATATGGGACATATTGCTAAGAATTGTCGAGCTATAAGAGAATAATACAAGAAGAGAAATAACAAAATACACCATGCCCATGCAGTTGAAGATGATGAGCCACCCACAAAGATGATTAAAGAAAAGATTGAAGACTATGTCTTATTCTCTGCCCTCTTAGGATCAATGTCACCTGGAGAGGATACTTGGCTCATAGATAGTGGTGCTTCTAATCACATGACAGGTCAGAGAGACATTCTCTCTAGCCTTACAAAAAAGAACTTTTCCCAAAAAGTTACATTTGGAGATGATTACCAGTACCTTATCAAAGGAGTGGGAGAGTCCACCTACAAACTTGATTTAGGGACCCCAATGAAGATGAAGGATGTGCTATATGTACCAGGTTTGATGAAGAATTTTCTTTCTATCTCAGCTTTAGATAAGAAAGGATTCAGGGTTGCATTCATAGATGGTGAATTTCTTATGTGGCCTAAAGGAAAAACCATAGAAGATGCAATTTTTATTGGAACATAAGAACATGACCTATATAAATTAAAAGGTCACTCAGATGCAACCCTTACTCACTCCACTAAGAGTCCATGTGAACTTTGGCATAAAATACTAGCTCACATCAATTAAAAATCCTTACCATATGTGAGCAAAGCAGTTACATGTCTACCATATTTGAAGGTGGATCATGAAGGCCTGTGCAAGGGATGTGCACAAGGAAAGAACATAAAGAATCATTTCCCAAAGAGCGACAATAAAGAAGAAGAAGTATTGGAGATCATCCACTCAGATGTATGTGGCCCAATGCCATCAACCTCTCTTAGTGGATATGTATACTATGTGTCATTTATTGATGACTATTCTCGCAAGACTTGGGTTTACTTCTTGAAATCAAAAGATGAAGTGTTTGGAAAATTCAAGGAATTCAAAGCCTTGATAAAGAATCTCTTTGAAAGAAAAATAAAGATACTCGGGTCAGATAATGGAGGAGAATACACCTCAAAATAATTTGTAATATTTTGCAGAGATGTCGGGATTAAGAGGGATCTCACCACTCCTTACAATCCTCAACAAAATGGTGCAGCAGAAAGAAAGAACATAACTATAATGGAAGCAATGAAGACCATGATCCATGATCAAGATATTCCAATGCACTTATGGGAAGAAGCAACAAGAACAACAGTATATGTACAAAACAAACTATCCCATAGTGCACTTGGGTTCAAAACCCTCGAAGAAATTTTCTCTGGAAAGAAGCCAGAAGTAATCCATCTCAAGATATTTGGTTGTCCAGTGTTTGTACACATTCCGAAAGAGAAGAGAACCAAGGTGGACCCTTCCGAAAAGAAGGGAATATTTGTTGGATATTGTGAGGTCTCAAAGGCCTTCAGAGTTTACATACCAGGTTACCATCATATTGAGATCAGTAGAGATGTAACCTTTGATGAAGATGCAACACTCAAGAAATCAAGGAGATGCCAACTTGAAGAAGTAAATGAAGAAGAGTATGTAGCTCCTAGAGTTGCAGAACCAGTGAGGGAAGTCACAACTTCCCCTGATGATGAGATTCAAGAAGATCATGACATGATAGAATCTCAAGAACCTCCCCAGATGACGATCTCTCACAAGATAAATCCATCTTGGGCAAGGGAACTCATTCAATATGTGGTGCCCCAGAAGGAACCATGAGACAAATCAAGAAACCCAAGCCAGTCTCCAGTTATACGGATTTGAAGTGTGATCTCATATAAAAGGAGCCTGCTTTCTTTGAAGAAGCCATTCAGAAGAAAGAATGAGCAAATGCCATGACAAAAGAATACCAATCCATTATAAATAATGATGTATGGGAAATAGTTCCCAGACCAAAGAGAAAAGATGTGGTATCTTCCAAATGGTTATACAAGATAAAACATGTTGTTGATGGAAGTATTGAGAAATATAAAGAAAGGTTTGTAGCTCATGGATTTTCTCAGAAGGAAGGCATTGATTACGAAGAGACATTTCCTCCTATAGCCAGATACACTTCTATTAGAGCCATCATAGCTCTTGCAGCTAAGATGAAGAGGAAGTTACACCAGATGGATGTAAAAACAACCTTCTTAAATGGTGTTATTGAAGAAGAAGTGTATATAGAACAACCTCAAGGGTTTGAAATTGAAGACAAAAAGACTCATGTATGCAAGTTGAGGAAGGCTCTGTATGGATTAAAGCAAGCTCCTAGAGCTTGGTATGGAAGAATTGAAAATTTCTTGACGAGCTTGGGCTTTACCAAGAATAAAGTTGATTCTAACCTTTACTTCAAGGTTATTAATGGTGAGCCAGTTATATTGATGTTGTATGTGGATGACTTATTCTTAACTGGAGAAGAAAAACTCATCACTGATTGTAAGAAGAAGCTCGCTACATAATTTGAGATGAAAGACCTAGGCCTAATGCACTATTTCTTAGGTCTTGAGGTTTGGCAGAGCCCAGAGAAGATATTCCTTAACCAAGGGAAGTATGCAGTTGAAGTATTGAAGAGTTTTGATATGTTGGAGTGTAAATCCATGAACACACCCATGGAAACTAAGTTGGAGCTCTTGTTTGATACTTCGTCAGAGTTGGTTGATGCTATGTTGTACAGACATATCATTGGATCGTTGATGTATCTAACGAATACCATGCTAGATATATGTTTTGCTGTGAACACCTTGAGTCAGTATCTGTAGAGCCCATACATGTTCACCTTGTTGCTGCAAAACATGTGATGAGATAAATTAAGGGTACGTTGGACTTTGGTCTCTATTATAATAGATATCATGACTTCAGACTAATTGGTTATACCGATTCAGATTGGGTTGGAAGTGTTTATGATAGAAATATCACTTTAGGATGTTGTTTCAGTCTAGGGTCAGCCATGACTTCATGGAAGAGTAGGAAGCAATCTAGTATTTCTCTCATCACAATAGAAGCGGAATACATTGATGCATGTTCCGCTACTTGTGAAGCCATATGGTTTCAGAAGTTGTTGATAGGTCTATTTGATATGGAGATGGAATCAACCATGATTCTATGTGATAACCATAGTTTCATAAAGATTACAGAGAAACCTGTGTCCCATGACAAGTCAAAGCACATAGAAATCCGGTATCACTACATTTGTGATATGGTGCAGAGGGGAGCTATAAAGCTCCAATATGTTGGTATGGATTAGAAGGTTGCAGATGTGTTGACCAAGCCTTTATCTCATGTAAAGTTTAAGCACTTTCGAAACAATATTGATATAGTCTGAAAGGACCTTCCTCGAAAGGGGGAGTGATGCTGCTGATACTATAGTATCCTGACCAACAACGACTAGCTCAGTTAGGATTTTATATTCTAGGGCACTGATCATCCCTGGATAGATCCTGAAGGTACGGTAAGGACGGTCTGTCAGAGTACCTTGTGCATGTATATGCTAGTTGTGGTCAGTAGTGGTAGATCCATTAGTTTTTTTATAATCCTAGGGAATCTTATGATTCCTGGGCAGATCTCGAAGGTCCAGTAAGGACGGCCTATCAGAGTATCACATGGTAGCTCCGTTAGGATTTTATATCCTAGGGAATCTTATGATTCCTGGGAAAATCCATAGCGACTGTCAGAGTACCATAAAATGTTGTTGATACACCTACCTCATTCTGTTTCCCTGTGATGATGATGTTGTTGTTTCTCCAACCTCATGCTGTGATGATGTTGTTTCTCCAGCATTGTGTTGTGATGATATTGCTCCAACCTCATGTTGTTGATGATGATGTTGTTGATGTTGTTGTTGTAGCCTTTTATGATAACTGATGTTAATGTTTCAGGTTCCATCTTCATGCTGAGAACGATGATGATGATGTTGTTCCAACTTCATAATGTGAACGATGATGATGATGCTATTCTAGCTCCATGCTGTGAATGATGATGATGATGATACTCCAGCTCCATGCTGTGAATAATTATTTTATTGATGATAAGAAAAACTTCTAATGATTTATAGATATGCTAGTTAGTGTTCCAGATGTTGTTGATGTTGCTTCCCTCTCTCTCTCCTGATGATGTTGAAGAATACACTTCTTGTTAAGGGGAAGTGTTGAAATATTGTAACTGCAAATAATATTCTACTTATTATTGAGCTATTATCTTATAGATCAATCCCCTTTTGTGGATTGATCATGTCGTGATTTTTATAAGACCGAATCCCCTTTTGTGGATTGGTCAAACCCTAATTATATTGGTCAAACCCTAATTATATTGGTCAAATCCTATTTATATGTTGTTAATTAAGAAGTCGAACCCTAGGCATAATTAAAGTGGTTTTAACCACTAAGTGAAGAAGTCGGCCATGCTTGATGAAGAGATACCACCCTAGCGCCTACCAGCCAGTATAAATAAGAATGGAAGGTGTCTCATTTGCTTACTCACTCAAGTCACTCATCTAGTGTGCAAATTTGAAGGAAGATGTAGTTTCTAGTTGCCGGAGGAAGGAAGAGAGAGGTTCATTGCTCAATGTTGGATATTATCTAGTGCATGGTTTATTATCTTGGCATTATATTGGATATCTATATTAAGGAATTTTTTGTTGGGTTTCTCCCCCATGAGGGTTTCCCAGGATAAATTCTTTGTACATTGTGATTGTGTATATTTTAGTGATCCTGCTTATGCTATTATTGTCTACTAAATTGAAAAGAACTTAATAGAAGCTCTAAATTTAACAAATAACACTTCCCACAAGCTATCTATACTTGGTTGCATCCTCAAATTCATTCCCTTCTTTTGATGTGGGTTTCAAATTCTGTTCCATTGGAGTAGAAACAATATTGCAATCAACCATGCCAAACTTGTTCAATAGTTCTCCAATGTACTTCTTATTGAAGATGAATATGTACCTTGGATTATGAATTACTTCAATGCCTAAATAGTAGTGAAGATGTCTGAAATCTGTCATCTCGAAGCCTTTCTTCAACTCTTTCTTTATGGATGCAATGTAGCTTTCATTATTCCCTGTTATCAATCTTATCAACATATCATCTACATATACTACATGATATACAACAATTTTTCCATTTTCTTGACAAACAAAGTTGCATTGTCAAGATT
>SNQJ01S0010667.1:36783-65418 GCA_010110895.2 Picea sitchensis | reverse complement strand
TGCAGTCATGGATGCCTCTGCCCACAGAAAAAAAATGTCGATCATGCTAAGTCATCTTGGACCATACTTGACATATTGAGGTTGCCTCATGAAACCAATGTCTAAGACATATTGAGGTTCCCTCATGGAACCAATGTCTCACAAGACATATCGAGGTTTCCTCGTGAAACCAATGTCTTGGTTCCTTCATCTGACCATCTGATGCATGTCAGGATGAAGTCTACATTCCCCCCTACTAGTCCACACAGGATCCTTCAGGGAGAATGTCTCATGATGCTGCCTCAAACATCAACACTCCCTCTCAGTGAGGGAGAAAGTCACGCCATGGGCTACATGGACCATTCTTCTAATCAGGTCACTACATGTGCCATAGAAGAATGTCAGTCTCGGACCTCTTTCTCTAATCAGGTCACCATTCATGCCATAGGGGGCGAACCATTCATCTTGATCAGGTCACCATCTATAAAGATTTTAAGCAAGCGATCTCAATGTTTTCGATATTTCGCCCTTTAAAACTACTCCTTGCAATCATTTACGCATTTCAAATTTCAAAAATAAATTTTGTCAAAAGCATTTTGGTTATGAAGGATTGCATGTTGAAGTAGAAAGAGTCCAGACCTTCGTTTATTCTCACCACTTAGCTCTCTCTTGGAGCAATGCTCTATTATCATGCTAAGTTTCTATTAACAATAGACCTTTTGCTAGTTGGGAGGTCCGGTCCTACATGGACAGTGATGCTTGGAAGAAGAGACTCCAGGACTGCAAGTCCAAGCACTGCCAACAGCAACANTGATTCTAAGAAGTTGTATAAACCATGTCTGTCAAAATATGTTAAAATATAGATTTTATTATTATGAAAAATTTTAAAATATAAATTTTATTATTATGAAAGATTTTAAGAGAACAAAAAAGACATCAATAAAATTTAATTCTTTTAAATATAATGAATTCAAATACTCCACTTTATTGAAAAATATAATCTTACCATTACACATTTTCAGAAAAGAATAGACTACAGGCTATTCAATATTTTCTAAAATGGCAAAAAACAATTCAACAAACTAAAATTCTTTTCTTTATTTCCTTCCTTTAATGAATCACTCCATTGCACACTACCACTGCAAAAACATATTACTTGCTTCATAATAAACATATGACACAAAAAAAACACAAATTAGTGTGGATCATGGGTAGTTGCTTCATCCCATAATATAAACTTCACAATGAAACAAATAAGAGGAAAAATGAGAAATTCACAGTGAAGTATTCCAAGTTTTAATGGAACTCATTTAGCAGNGAAGAAAGGAGTTCTCCACTCTGATCAAGAGATTTTCAATGGAGTGTCTATTGATTCTCTGGTTACCGAGTATAGAAACAACTTGGAACTTTTCGAGAGAGACTTCGTTGCTGCAATTTTCAAGATGGGAAATATCATGCCTCTAACGGGTTTCCAATGAGAGATCCAGGAGAACTGCAGAAAACGCAACTCAGATAGTGCCATCTTTCATATGCAGCGCGGATCTGATAGACAACAAAACCACTGCAGTACACTTGACCAATCTGCTTATTGCCAGAACCCTAGAAGATTGGGTTGATCCCACTACAGAAACCAACGCTCTCGTTGATGGACTTAGGACCCTCGATTGTTCTAGGTCAGTTTTGACAGCTTATGCAGTGCGTGCTCCTTTTCCCGAGACACAACACTCTATATCTTCAATTATAGTCCCAGCCATAGTCTATGATGCGTTCCACGTCAAGGTGAATAGATTATACCCACGATCAAGCTTTCTCTCAGAGGGCATGCAAAATTTACGTGCAGTGGTGGACCAATCCATTAGCCTAGCGGAGAAGTATGTTCATCCGATTAAGGAAGAGTTGCAATCTCTGGGTCGCCTTTATTTTGGTCTGTTGTTGGTAATATCACATGCAACCCATCTTACTATATGGAATTTCCTCTTGTCTCTAGTTGAGGATGGAGTTCAATAAAAATACGTTTTAGTTGGACCAGCATTCCTCTACTAGCACACTTTCCAAAACCTCTTCACAAAACGCAAGTTATCTCTCATTTTCCTGGGCCCTCCTGTGAGAGAGTCAGGCCTAGTCCCGCTCTGATACCATGTTGTTTTTCTTCATATGAGATGAGATATGATTGATGTGTTTTATTACAATGATAAGTGTTCCATATATAGAGAACATATGGTGACCATCCATGAAAGGATGTGTCCCTTGGATAATAAATAACTATTTATTATTATTATTAATTATTAATCTAGAAGAATGTCTTCCCGATGTTGTCCAAACATCAACATAATTAACAAATATTAAATAGTGGAAACAAATAGAAACAAATCTCATAATGACACATGCACAGCAAATTTATGCACTTCAAATCAACACTTCATCAATAATGACTCCAAGCTTGCAAGTGCTCCCTTATAGAGGAAAATTGCCCACGGAGAAAAAACAAATTCTCTACCAAACCTCGCTGCCCGAACTTCCCAACACGGCCTACCTGTGGCCCGTATTGTTGATTTTTGTAGCGTCGGACAGGTACTTCCACATCTCGGTGTCTAGCATGTGGAAGTCGTCCTTGTAACCTCTCAGAAAACCTTACAAAGTTCACTTTATGAGCCATTGATTAAAGTGAATGATCATTTAATTAATTGACTTAAATGCCTAAGTTTACTTGGCATTGGTAACTTAAGTGAGTTGATTAAGTCCTAGTGGTTAGATCTAAAGTGAACGTGAGATTAGATCTCAGTCGTTGATCATTTTGGAGGAGATCTAGGGTTTTGGACTTAGGGTTAACTCGATGTAATAAAAGGCAACCTAGGTGAGAGAATGAGACACACACAGAACACATAGGAGCAAAGAGGGATTATTTGCTCATGTGCTTGTGTCACACACTGAGAGAATGAGGAGATCTCATTGAGTGGGTGAAAAGAGTTCATCCGAGTGTGAGTGGGCAGGGTTGAGGAAGTGTGCAAAGGGGCGACGAGGGAGATAGCAGCCAAGTGGGCTAGGTTATCGCTGCTTTGTAATCCTCTGAAGGGCCATTATCCCAGGAAGGGAGACCAATAATAATAAAAGAAGATCTGGTTTTCCCACAAGGGTTTTTCTAGGGGTTTTACCCGAAATCTCATGTGCAATGTGATTGGTTTTTGGTTTAATGCTTTCACTTATTATTTGTTGATAACCTAGCTGTGCAGTAAATTAATAAAGCAAATTTATTTGAGTTAATTGTCGGGTGCTAAGTTCAGGGGCTGCCCGCGGCCCATATGGCCTGCCCGCAGCTTGTACAACACTTCCCACGGCCTGTACTTGCTGCCCACAGCCTGTACGGCGCTGCCCACAGC
Source organism: Picea sitchensis (assembly GCA_010110895.2). Lineage (NCBI taxonomy): Eukaryota > Viridiplantae > Streptophyta > Pinopsida > Pinales > Pinaceae > Picea > Picea sitchensis. Next base: position 62,062 of record SNQJ01S0010667.1, on the reverse strand, counting down.
CTGTACTCGCTTCCCGCAGCCTGTATGACTGCCTACGACCTTCCTCGGCGCTGCCCACGGCTATATGATGGTTGCTCATACCCTGCACCTTCTGCAGTTATCTCTCCTCTCTTCCGGACAGAGCAAAAGTCTTTCTTGGCTCTCACAATTTCTCACTAAGTTGTGTTGTTGCTTGTGTGTCTTCTCCTCTCACCTTGGCTGTTTTTATAATCTTGAGTTTTGACCAAATCAAGCATAACCCTAATCTCCAAAGTGATTGACAGCTGAGATTAAATCCCAACTCACTTGAGATCAAGAGCTAGGATTCATTTAATTCACTAATGCCAAAAACTTAGGCATTTCATTAAATTAAACTCAATTAATTATAAAAAGACACTCACTTTAATAATTACTTTAATAAAGTGAATTTCCAAAGTTCTGAGAGATATTAATGACGATTTCCACACATCAGACACAGATCAGACTGGAAATACTTGTCTGAACTACAAATTTCAACATGATCATCGAGGAAGACTCTATGCCTAAAGACCATGTGCAAAAAGAGATGCCTCGGGCATCAACTTTGCCAGGCCTGTCAAGCTAGCACAGCTTAGTTTTCTATCCTGTTCAGCCTTTTAATGTTTATGTGTATTATGATTTCTAGTTATATTCTAGTTTCCACTATATACCATCTAGGTAGTACAAGATACTTTGATGATCGCTAGTAATATTACTAGCATGAAAAAACAAACAATGGTAATGAATTTTGACTCTCTATGGCCTGGTTTCCTTTATGGTAGGTCACAGAAGCCAATGGCTGTAACCTTTTTTGTATGATAGTAATATAAATATTTCCTAGCTTACCGAAAAAAAGGTCTATAACAGAAAGACAAGGTATTCCACTGGGAGAGTGAAATAGTTTTTTTAGAATATTGCTTTAAGATTCTTTCTTTTCATAGTAATGGAGAGTGATGTGATTGAGTACTGCAAATCCTACTTGTTGTCCTAATTTTCCGAATTACGTGTTTGTAGATTAGCATTCCTTCGTTCATTATTTTGATAGGTTAATCAATTTTCAGAATAGGATTTTTGTTTAAAGAGTGTGGCTCTGCTTACCATGTCATGAAAAAATAATAAATAGAGTAAAAGAACCTACCAAACATGGGAGCAAAAAGTGTTGTTGGAATTATTCCCCATTACAAAAACATATTACATAGCAACCCCACACTTATTGCATATATAACATTTGTCAAGGTCTAAATGTTGAACTAGTGAGTGAAAAAATTTCTTGGAGAAACTAGTGCCACATAGGTGCTAGTTTGGATAGGGGGCATCCAGACATCCTCAAAAACATCAAGGGACACCTCTGAGACCTCCCAGTTTTTGGAGGGAAATGTCTGGGGGACATGGGGAAGTCCACCATGTGCTCAAGCATGTCTCCTTCCAAACTAGTACTCGCCCCTACAGTCCCCAAGTCCTCAAGGACAAGGAAATGTAGGGGACGCATCTCCACACCAATGGGTGGGGACAAGTTCCCATGCAACATTGGTCGAAAGAGAAGATAGCTAAAGATGTTTGGTCGACCTTGTGTGGGCTTCCCCATGTGCTAGAGAACATCGCCTTCCAAACTAGGATTTCCCCCTGCAGTCCTCAAGTCCTCGGGGTGAGCGAAATGCAGAGTATGCATCTCTAGTGGGTGGGGACGGATTCCCATGCAACATTGGTCGAAAGAGAAGACAGCTAAAGATTTTTGATCAACCTTGTGTGGGCTTTATGTGATCAAGAATGTCATAAATTCATCAAGTTGTGAATGAAAATTCTTTCCAGAGACTTTTAGCAAAGTCAAAAGAAATATTTGTCATTGATCTGGAACGTACTCCCATGGGCATTGATCTGGAACATACTTCCATGGGCTAAGGCTTTTAGCAAAGTCAAAAGAAATATTTGCCATTGATCTGGAACGTACTTCCATGGGCTAAGGTGCCAGGCATTAGGTATCTATTCCACCAAAATCACTTTGGACTTGTACTCGGCCTCATCCCTTTGAAATCATGCAATACAGCTGGGGCAGATCACAGCAAGAATGGAGTCCTGGTGGAAGGCTTGGCACTCCATTGACGTAAACAGTTAACCAATGCTCCATTGGCTGTTGAACCATGATATTTAATACGACCTGCGTGTGTAAGCATGGGCGAATTTATTGACTCACACAAGAAACCTCTAATGTCCTTCGTATAGCATTGCGGCAAGACCTGAACTGATATGCCTTCTCTGGTCCTGACTTCCAAACAGCAACCAGGTTTTGTTTACAGTTTGATTTTTTATGTTTTCCCGCTCTTGTTTATGTTTTCTGATGTTTGGAAACTGCGACTAGTATTGAGGCCAAAAAATATAATGCCTGGTGTTGAGCTTCAACCCTGCATCTATAAAGCGGATTTTATAATCCACATTAAGTCTCTGTGAGTTTGATGCGTACATGATTTCCAGCTGATTGAATTTTAAGCTCAGACTAAAAGGGTGCTCACCACTGATATTTAAAAATAAGCCCATGTGTAAACAAGACGAGAATAAGTGTGATTCAACAGCAGAGTACTGGGAATTTCCATCCAGTAGATGAGTCTGAACGTCAAAATTTTCAGACGACTTAAAACAGCAGGTCCTAGGAAACGATATTGCAGAGAAAATCACCCCAAAACAGATAGTTGGCCGATAATTTGAAAAAAAATTATTCAGGGAAAGCAGAAAGTTAATTGCATACCGGCATAGCTTTGGTTGCGATCAAGATGGAGAGAGGGTTCGTCAATGATGCGAACATTGCAGCAGGAGGAGGGGTGTTGGGCTTCAAGAGCTCGCCTCAAGCATTCAGCAGCTGTGGATTTGCCGCTGCAAGGCTGTCCGCACACCAATACTAACGCCATCGAGCTATTCCTCCTTTCGTTCTTTCTTCCTGTTTTCCACCTTTGAAGCTCTTTAAAACCCCTCTACACACTTTGTAAAAGTATATATATCTAGATCGTTTGTAAGTACAAATTTGTCCCTTTCACATCGCAAATATTTTTCGTCGGATATCTATGTTTTCCAGATTTAGTAATGGCTATTTTTTTTTAATGAAGATCTGTAAATAAGAAAAGTCATTTGTATGATATGTTTATTAATAATGAAAATATATATATATGAAAAGAATATTATGAAACGTCCCTTGTGTGGTAAAATGAACTCTAATCCAACTTCATTTATATGTAAACATTACATTAATAATTCTCTATACATATTTCTGGCATTTTGGAAAAAAAATTGTGACTCCCAAAAAAAAAATAGTATTAATTTAAGATTTTTAATTATAAATAAAAATATAAAAAATATATTATTAATTTAAGATTTATAATTATAAATAAAAATATGAAAAATATATTATTGTTTATGAATATTAATAAGGTTTTTAAATCTCTTTTAATTTAAGTTTATGGGTATCTATTTCACATAAAGTTAGTATATTAATAATTGAGCATACAAGTTTAAAGGTTGATAAAAATAGTTCTTATAAAAAGGCTAAAGGGAAAAGTAGACATGGTACATAATTTTTCAAAGCATATATTAGAAGGATGGATTAAGATTATGTGTTACATTAATTATTAAATTGTTTGTGATTTGAGAAAACGACATATGGAACATAGGATTTATGGAAAGACTTGTTGTGGTCACTTTTTTTCAGAAGAAAAATTTCTCATGTATTATAATACGGTTTTGTAATCAAAATAAATACAGTTCAGTGCTATTACATAAAAGATATGTACTGTTCCATCCATATCTAACTGTTCCCATAACCATAGGTCCATTCATGTCTAATTGTTCCCATAACCATAGGTAAAAAGATGTTCCTATCTATTTCATATCGCATCCAATCCAACTAATAGACAATCAGTCAAAATTTCATACAAAAAATGAGCAAAAAAAGCATCAAGTCCAGTGCTTAATGATCAAGACTAAAAAAGTGTGATACACTAAGGGGGACCCTCATGTCCATCTGTCCAATGCTGATAAGTCAATATACCAATCAGTCTTGATAGAGCTTTTTTGGACACCGTATCTGCCTCCACATTTGTTTCCCTGTAGATATGTGAGAAGCTGATTTGAGTGAAGGCCTGGATGAGATCGGTAATCCTATCTTTCCAGCATTCAAGTGCAATGACTTGAAGTTGGCCCTTGTTGTTTAACCAATCAATGATGATCTTTGAGTCCCCCAGCACACACAATCAAAACTTGTTGTGGTCACTTTTAACATAGCTTGGTTTAATGGCAAATAAGACTATTAGCTTAGGATGGTGACATATGAAAAAGGCTTTTACAATGTGTAATAATGTCTAGAGGGGTGACCATATGACCAACTAACCCTATTTTGACAAAAATATTTAGATTCAGCAAAGCAGCATGACTAAAGAAATGCATAATCAAGTTACACGACTTTGTGTATGGAAACATTACATGGACATCCATCCCACTTCCCTTTTCTCACAAGCTATCTAATTAAGCTTTCTACCTATTTTCATGTACTATAGTGGCTAACCTCTCCTTATTTTTGCTTGTTGAGAAATTACTTTTACGTTGTCGATTGTCGTTGCCTCTTTCTTGTTGTGTATCTTATATAGACTAGTGAGAGACATATGTCATGGAAAGCATTTTGCATGTGACCATCTCTTTCACCCCCTTTCTTATTAACATGTTGTAATATAATTTTTTGGCCATCAACCTATATTTCCATTAATGTGGTTTATAATACATATGATCAACATCCATCTAATGTTATTAACATTGCACTAACATTATCTTTGGTTCAAATAAATTGTCATTGACTCCAAAAAGTGTGCATTAGTAATAATGAAATTATGAATTCATCAGAGCCCCCATAGCACAGGGAACCCATGGTCGTCACCATCGTGAGACCATAACCTTATTCCCATAACCACCTTGGACTTTTTACCCTTGATTCAAATAATGTTATTCCACTTAGTTGTGCCCTCACTGGAATGGCTCCAACAATTTGATTTTACCTTTCAATGCATGTGAAATTCATAGGTTGAGTAGAGAATGAATTTACAAATAAGACAATAGTGCACTTAAATGATGACTTGTCATGGTGGTCATCTAGGGCTATGTCATAAACAGTCTTGATATTGGTAGTTTTTTAGTCATATTTTCTAATGCATTTTTGTGGGATTTTCGTATGTTTTTCGTGATTTTTACACCCAACTCATCGGGAACCTACTCAATTCACTAATTTTATTTCCAGTGAGCTAAAGAAGTCCCATAATGAATCACTAAGATAAAATTTATGATCTCAACAAGGGCACCCCTTTTTTCAAACATCTTAGTGTTCTTGCTTGGACCCAACTTTATGTTAGGGTTAGGGGTTTTGCATATTAGGTTTTTTACCTCTTAATTTTTTCAAGCATCATTATAAAATATAGTTCCAACTTCTTGTTATGGTTTTTTCCCAAATGAGCATAGCCATGACATCTCTTCTTAGATATAAGCTATCACCATTCTAACCGCTTTGTATTTCTATGTACATTACCATGTTTTTCACTAGTTGATTCATTAATAGAATTTGGTTTTCATTGCAATACCTTGCTTTCATTATCATATCTTGTGATATATCTACAATATTGTGTTCTTTCATTTCATCCCCAATCCAATCCAAATAAGTGGTATCATAACAGTGTGCTCTCTATTGTTTTTTAGTGCATGTCCTTGATGAGGTCAAGGTACAAGGAGTTGGGCATCAAACTAAATGAGCCTAGTGAAGAATTCCTTACTAAACTAAGTGGCCTCCCATGGCAAACGAAGTAAATAAAAGGACAAAGATGGAGTAAGAGATCATATCAAGTTGTTGCTCCAAGAAGCCCTTGAGCAATAGAGGAACAAAATGATAGACCATCTCATCTAGATCCTTTGACGACTCCCAACGATAATGGAGGCACCTTCAAAAAGCATTTGTTTCGAAGGAATGACACTCTTCAAGGTACACACTAATTTTGATATCCTTCTATTTGAAGGCAAGATAGATACAATAGCTTTGGAGAGATGGTTAAATCTAGTAAAGGGTTGTTTCTTCAATCACAACTTTTTCAACGATGAGAATACTATTTTCTCGCTTCTAAAATCCCTTCCCCTTGTCATAGATTGGTAGGATACTTATCATGTAAAACATGTCGGATATTCTGAATTGTATGCGATATAATCCACTTGGGGGGGGATTTATCGATGTCATAAAGGAGGAGTATTTCCCTATTGGACATTATGAAGACCAACACATAAGATGAATGACTTTGTGTCAAGGTAAAGACCAAAATGTGTTGGAGTACATCGACACCTTTCATACCCTGCATAAAAAATTGGGTATTGGGGACTCTAAGCAGCAGTTGGCTCTAAAATTCTACAGTGGCTTATGAAGATACATCCAAACAAAAGTGGAGATTCTAGGCATCTCTTCCCCATGAAATGCTTGTCGTTATGCCATCAAGATAGAAAAAAAATTGGTGTGGGGATAAGAAGGAGTTTGGTGTCAAAAATCGACAATAACACAAGAAGGGTAAAGGTGACCTTAACTCTGAGAACAAGGGACATATAAAAGATAATCATTCTCGAGACATCCAAACAAAGTTGCATGCTAAGAAGAAGAATGGGAAATCAAAAGAAGGACATAAGCAAGTGGTGTGATACCCATGAAAGTCCATGTCACAATAATGACGAATGTCATACCAAACAATTGCTATTAGCCAAGTTGAAAGTCAGGTTTTGATTGTCCCAATTGAACCATATCCCACATATAGGGTAAATAAGGTCATTAGTGTGGAACCAAATGTTATTATTTCCATTGAAAAGGTCCAACAGGTTGAACCTGAGGAACCTAAAGAAACATGGCACTTCTCTCCACTCATATATTTGGGTGAAGGCGACACTACTACATTGCATTGCTTACAGTAGCAACAAAAGAACTTGATCTTGGTAAAGGTCATCAGGAACATGGAGCTACTAACAACATCACACATACAACCATACACCATATGTGTCAATCAATTGTGTCATTTATAACACAACATCGAGCCATCTAAAGATGGCATATTGTATGGTGTTGCCCCACTTGAAGTTTGTGATTTGTCTTTAGGACAACCATATATGTGGAAGCGTCATGTTTTTTAACCAATCCATGGTCTATAGTGTCGTTGTTACACTAGGATATCAACTATGTGGGATACCAAAGGTAGCCCCAACTACCACAATATCTTTGATCATCACCAAGTAATGCTTGAAGATAATATCTCCAATCAATAGGTTTTTCCTCTCTATGGTCCAATAAAAAAAGAGAAAGTAAAATCATTGTGGCCACTAAGACCTTTGTAAGGGGTCCCTCTATGCAGTAGAGACATGTAGATCAGTTGGTGGAATAATGCAAATGCATATTCACCTCAACTACATGAATACCTATGCACTATCAAGGAAAGGAAAGCATTCAATTGAGTTGACATCAAGTGCCCTTTTACCCACTGGCCATGTATAAAGACACTCTCTTATGGAGAATGAGGAGATCAAATGCCAAATTCAAGAGCTTATACAAAAAGGCCACATTCAACCAAGTTCCTCATCATGTGGGAGTGTTATTGTGTTGGTTCAAGAGAAGGGTAGGGCATGGAAACTCTTTATCAACTATAGAGCCTTGATCAAAATCAAAGTTGAGAACTCATAACCTATCTCTTAGATTTATTTTTTTCTCTATCAACTCAATGACACAATTTTTTTCAAGAAGATTGATTCGAAGTCAAGTTATCCTCAGGGGCCAATCAATCCAATTGATGTGTGGAAGAGAACCTTCAAATCTAAGGAAGGTCCATTCAAGTGGTTGGCCATGACCTTTGACTTAACTAGGATGAAAATATTGTTCATGAGGATGATGGAAAATATCATATATCCATTTAATAATTCTTTTGTGTTTGTGTACATAAGCAACATCCTCATCTTCGATAGAATACGGGAAGAACATTTGAAGCACAATTAATAAGTTTTTCTCAGTGTATGATAATACAAGTTATATGCCAACCTAAAGAAGTGCTCATTTGGCATGTAAAGAATTAAATATACACGATACATCATGGATGAGCATAGCGTACATGTGGATATAGCCAATATACAAGTCATGTGCTAATGGATAACCTCTAAGATTCTAATGGATCTTCACAACTTCTTGGGCCTCACCAACTTTTATCACATGTTCAATTTGGGATTTTCTCATATCACTTGAACCTTGAGATAAGGGGCCAAGGGTGGAGCCAGAGCCAATTTTGTTTGGTCCAAGGGAAGCACCAATCAAATTATAGATTGCCTTAACCGACCTCCAATTGTGGCATTGACCACAATCCTCAATTCTTGGAGATAAGAGACTACAAATTGGCCCTAACTATATTATAGTGATATTGAATTCATTGTTACATATCATATGTTGGCTCCACCTGAACAACATAAGAAGGGAAGCACTAATCAAGTTGTAGACTGCTTGAACTAGCCTCCAATTGTGGCATTGACCACAATCCTCGATTCTTGGAGAGAAGAGACTTTAGAGTGTCCGCAACTATATGACAATGATCCTAACTTAGTTGTTACATACCAAACATTGGTCACAAGCAAACAAATTTCAAACTTTCACCTCCAAGATGGACTTTTGTGTCGTTTGGCCCATCTTTGTGTTCCTTTAGGTAAGCATGAGAAGATGACTTGGGAGATACACTATAATTGAGTAGCAAGGCAATTATGTGAGGCATTTCAATGTGGAGAAGGAAATAATAGTGTTGTAGAAGTAATTATACTTTCAAAATCTTTGATATAATGCCAACAAATATATTAGATCAAGTATTAGTTATTTCATCGCTAAACCTACATCCAAGAAGTAAATATTGTGCACTTCTTTTCCCATTCTAGATTATCCTTGGAAGTTAGTCTCCATGGATTTTATTTCAGGTCTTCCCTCAACCAAGCATAGCAATGCTTATAGTTCTGTTGTTGTTGAGTGATTCTATAATATCTCATATCCTCTTGTGTCATAACCTATGTCAACCCCAACACATAAGTCCCAATATAACATGACACTTGTGATAGTGGGGGTGCCCACAAAGGTAGTGGCCCTCCTAGTAACATAATTGTATATTGGTTGTGAGACAAATATGCATGCTCGCTTGGCCTCCCCCTCCTCTTTTATGGGAAGTGTTGTGTTGGTATGTGTGTGATAATAAACATGATAATAAATAGTTGAATACGCCATGTTTGGCATCTTAAAATAGTTTATACAACTTCAAAATATCCTCTCCTCTTGTATGTTATCCCACAATGGTTGCGAGGTTTGGTCTACAATGACATATAAGTCCCAACTTACCATGATACTTATGATAACAAGTGTGTCCATAGAGGTAGTGGCCTTTCTATTAACATGATGGTTGATTAGTTGTGGGATGAATATGCATGCTTTCTCAATCTCCCCCTCATGTTTTGTGGGAGGCATTGTGTGATAATAAACAACATCATAAATATTCCATTACATCATTTGGTCCTAAGCAACATATAAGTCCCAACAAATCACGATCCTTGTGCTAATGGGAGTGTCTGTGGAGTTAGTGGTCCTTCTACTATCATAATGGTTAATTGGTTGTAGATGAATATGTATGGCGTCTTGGAATAGTTTTACAACTTATGTGCCCTCTCCTGAAACAAATTTAACCATCGACATGAAAAAAATCGACTTAGTGGAGGATGCCATGCTTTATAAACATCCTACCACTATCAACAATTCAATACATACTTGTTAACATCAACTCTCTTAGGTCTAAGAAATTTTACAAAATCACTTTAAATTATAAAACTACTAGGCATATTCACTACAACTATGAGGCACACTACTCTAATTTTCTACAAATGTCTAATTGAGCATGTCCCACATATTACATGGCATTCTTCCACTAGATTTGTCTATTTGAGCACACATTTTTATTACATTAAATTCTCCCACTAGATTTGTTTAGTTGAGCACATCTTCTTATTGCATGGAATTCTTCCCAAAGAATGATATTCAATGCATGGCCCATTCACCTCAATCAAACAAACTAGTCACATATATGCTTAGTCAAGCCCAAAATCTAACATAACTACTAGATAGATATACCAATAGAGGTGACATTTCCTTGTTCCGAATCTAAAACATTGAAGGATATATGTTTATACCCCTTCTTCTTGTTGAAATCCTTCCACTTAATTCATTATTGTGGGCTTAGTGGAGGACTCATTGACATCGTAGGTTTAATTATATCACAACCAATCATTGGGACTGACTCCCTTTCCAAATCCAATATATCAAAGTCATCTAGCCTTTTCAACCCCCCTAGGGGTTATTAGCTTAAACGGTTTGCATTTCAAGGCCTGGCTTGATTGTTGTGATTGTAGCTATAGGGAAAACTCTTACATCTACAAGTTGTTGACTCAAATTTTTGTCACCTATATAAAATCTCACAAATTATTGTGAAGCCTAAGATTAAAACTACTACATAACTATTAGGTGGGGTCCCCAAGAGTCAAATCCAAAAGAATTGGTCTCCAAAGCTTTTCCTCTACACAATATTTTTAGTTTTTTCTTCTTTAATCATGGATTCGTGGTTATTTGGGACATGCATACGGTTAATATTTTAAAAGGTTCACTTACATGGTGGTTTGGATGCAAACTAAGACCTAACGTCATGACAATCTTGATGGTATTGAATATTCAAAGGTAGTGCAAATGATCCTTGCATGCATGAAAGCATTACAATCACAATATTATACAAGCTATGTTGCTAAGGTTTGATTATGTTATGAGTTCTAATGTATGTGTATCACAAAGTGCCTCATGGTCTTTGATTGCATAGAGAAAAGCGTTGGTCCCATCCTTGGAATAATCTACTTGAAATCACATTTTAAATATAGTTTGGATTATGGGTTTTATATGGTTTGCAGCTCGTATAGTCTCAATGTTAAAATTATGGGTTATGGCAAAGACTTTGCATACAAACCACCCGATACATGATATATGCAGTTATTATGTGGTTCATGGCTAACATTTGGAGGTCACATGTGTTATTGTCATTACATCACATATATTAAAGTGTTGAACCTTTCGAAATGTATTCCAAGTGGTATATTGGTTATGATATAAATTAATTTAGAGTTATAAGCAGTGGGATTGAGGTATATTTGATGTGATACGATGGAAAATTCACATACTACGAGGGTTTTGGACTAGTGACATGGCATGTGTGTTAATGGATGTTTGGTTGGAAACTACATCGAATTAGCCATGCATTGAAGGCGATGAGATGTGGGTAATTACTCCATAGTCCCGCGCTCTAACACTCTCCATTCGCCTTGGTTTTTTATCATTTCTTGTTAGAAGTGGAAAGAAAGAGCTGTCAACTTTGTTAGTGTAAACACTTGCACATGACAATTTTGGTAATGAACTCAAGCTTCCTCCTAGTTTAAAAGGTGTCATTTTGCAAAGGTATGAATCTATAGTTTGTTCTACATCTTTTACTGCAAGTTTGTCTAAAAAACGGTTAATTTTGGCTCTGGTTTGACATTGTCGTGTGCATGAATTGTAGAAAATATAGCTCAGAAATAAACTAAGTCATACACAGATTTCAACCTCTTATTAAGCTTCAATAGTAAAGCATTAAATCCAATATTGAATTGTACTTAATGAGCAGAAACACTAAATGACATAGATCTGAAACTAAAACCAACAGTGGAATATAAATGAACAATAGACAAATTCACTCATTTGGCACATAAAAATCTCGGCTATGCCCCTTGAAGAACACAGAGGAAAGATATGACAACTTTAAGGAGATTTATGTATTGAACTCGTAGATAAATACACTGAGTTTACAACAACAAGAAACAACAACATATACTTGGCATTTAAACAAGAGAAATGTGCCAACAAAACTAATCTGTTTGCATACCAAAGACATAAGCAACTCAAACCTCAAAATCTGCACACAGATTTCAATGTAATGGCCTGCATGGTACTATCTCACTAACAACAAACACTCCTTGATTTCTATGCATTCTTGTTGTACATTTCGACACCGATATGATACAACTAGACACTCAAAAAATCGTGTCGAGCCTCTGCCTCGATTTTTGTGTCTATAACCTATTGTACGTCCCTCAAAGCAATGTTGTACGACCTCTTTTTATGCTATTGTACACAATTCTACAAATATGGGAATCCATGCCAACTTCCCTCTTGAAATGTGCACCCTCCACTACTGTACAAACCTCTCATTCTCTTGGGAAGTATGCCCTCCCCTTATTGTTATTCTCTACCTTAGAGCTCAATCTCCCTTGGTCTCTCTGAATCACCCTTCAACTTCCTCACCAAGATTTCTTCAAAGTGTGCACCCCCCTTCTCCATTTAATGTTGCCTTTATGCATTTTCAAAGTGTAACTACCCAAACCATTGGTCTTCCAATGAGATTGACAGTCAAGATTACATGTTTCCCTCATGAGATCAACAGTCAAGATTATATGTTTCCCTCATGAGATCAATAGTCACAACTTAATCATTTGTTGAGGTCACTTAAGTCACTAAAGTGACCCACAACCTCATAAATTCACTTTTACACTTAAAAAAAATAAAAGACACAACTTTCTAAAATCACTTTATAAAAACACATTATAAAGTCACTAGGGAGAAATGTGCTCGGGCACTTCTACATGTTGGGCGCCGCCTATGCAGAAGTACGTACGAGCTACCAAATCCAACACTCCTTCTTAGTGAGAGAGGTACTTATGGTACCACCACCAGAATTCATCTCCAAATCTATCATCCCATACACTGTCGTAGTTGCTCCCTCTGTACTAGAAGCCTCTACTCCCTCAGAACAGGAAGCCATTGCTCCCACTGCATTGGAAGCCTTTGTTGCTACCTATGATGATATATGAACCAAAGACATGCTCTTAGGAGACTTCACACTCTCCTGAGCATCCATTTGTGCCAACTCATGCCTGTTGCTTCCTCTGAGAGTCCTGGAAGAGGACTAAGTCCCTGATATCAACTCTCTTTCCCGTGTAACCTGCCCACTCTCTGACACAAAATCTGAATCTAGAAATCCACTGGACCCCAACACAGGTCGTCCTAACAACCTATACAACCTCTCATATCCAAAATCAAGAAACATTGTTTTGTCTGGAGTAGCTCCCTCTGGATATAACAATACCTGACCATAGTAAAATGCAACTCCAAATCCATCAACCACCAGAGCTGACACTAAGAGTAAGTTAATTGTCATCTCTAGAATATAAAATACCTCAAAAACCTCCAGAAAACCTCCTTACTCTAGTTGGAATCTAACACGTCCAACCCCCTTCACTGCAGACTATGGGCCAGTACCAACACCCACACAACAGTTTGAGTTTGTTTATGAAAGACTCAGGAACATTGACCTCATCGATGTCATATGTCGAGAAGCTCCATTGTCCACAAACCACACTTCAATCTCCTCTCATATTTCCCTCTCATATTTCTCTATGAACTCAACAACCTCAACAGATGATGACACCTCGAGTTCTAACTTCTTATTCTTCTTATTTAGACATTGACTAGTGTAGTGGCCAGTCTTGTGACATGCAAAGAATGTCACTTTTCTCATGTCTTTCTTCTTCTCATTTCTCTTTCCCATAAGAGCATCGTTCTTCTCGTCTAAACCATCCACTTCCTTCTCTTGAGACCCCTCCCAAATATCCTCATGTGTAAAGTGATCCCACAATCTGATCCTCTCATGGAACTTCTCTCTCCCCACCACACACTTCATGAAAACCTCCCACTCCTTGGTGAAGCCTTTGAGGGCTATATGCATCAAATATGAGTATGGTATAACTTCTTCGATAGCCACCAACTCGACCTTCACCTGTGCAACCCGAGTGAGGTAGGAGGCCACATTGTCTCCCTTGGCCATCCTAGTACTATGGAGCTTGTCCCGAAGCATCATTTTTTGGTTCTCGTTCTTCGCTTCATATAAATTATTCAGTGCATCTCACATCTCCTTAGTTGTATGCTTCTCAACCAAATGTGGAATAAGGTGGTCTCTGACTCCATCCAAAATGATTCTCTGAGCTTTGGCTTCCTTCACTTCATGAACATCCAAAGTAATGGGATATAACGCAGGTGTTGGAATGATGGTATTCACAAACAACCACAACTTGTTTTCCTTGGGAACACTTGTGATTCTCACCTTCCACTACAGGTACTTGGAGATCCCCTCCAACCTATCTTCAAACCTGATGTAGGAAGCCATCTTTGTATTACCGACAAAGCCCCTTTCTTTCTCCTTCTTCCAAGTAAATTCCCCAGTAAGCCATTGTTTTTCCAAGTGCCAAATTGTCCATTGAACTTTAAAGCACCAACTCTTATACCATGTAGAAAATATAGCTTAGAAAAAAATTAATGCATACACATATTTCGAGGCTCTACGACAAGGGTAAACCCTAGCCACAGAGCCACAAATTTTCCCCTGCCAAGTCTATTGCAAGCTACATAGATTTCCCCCATCGAGTCTAATGCAAGCACCACAAATTTCCCCCATCGCATCTGTTGCAAGCACTGGTGTTGCCTCGTCTCTCCTGTGACTGGGGTTGTGTTGGCTCCGTTAGATCTGGAGCTTGTTCCTAGTAGGAGACCGATCTTGTTGTGTTTGCTATGGTTTTTTTTTGGTGGTTGCGACTTCTCTGTCTTGGATCAGAATCTCATGTATTGGATCAACTTTTGTGGATGCCTGGATCTAAGTTCGGGACTTGGAGCTTGGATCTTCCGGTTTCCGATTTGCGGTTATCTGGTTTCCTTGGTTTAGTATGCTCAAATCCGACTCTTTTTTGTGGTAGTTGATGGCTTTCTTCCTCCTATATGGTGGGGGTTTGGCTAGATATTTGAGGTCCTATCTTTCGGTGTGCGGTGTTTGGTACTTTGAGGTCCTTGGGGAGGGCGTGCAACTTCTAGTCATCTCTTTTGTTGGTATTTTATTGGTCATGGCCTTCAATGAAGTTGTTGTTATTTAGTTCTGCTGATGTGAGGTGTTCTCATCCCACTCTGACCTAGTCCATCTGACCACCAGGGTTTGTTGGGAATGCATTTCTGGGTTTATTTCCATGGAGAAACATCCTGTATATGGTTTTTATCCAGCCTATTTGGGGTTTTCCCTAGTTTTCTGTTGATTATATTTTCCTTGTGGCTTCCTAGCCAGATTTTGTGCCCCTTTGGGGTTTTTATTTTTTTATTTCTCTACCCATGATTGGGTCGTGCTTAAAGCACCTACATAATGTAATTTGGTTCTCTTTGGATGAATAAAATTACGCTTTTTTCATGGAAAAAAATGCATACACAAATTTCAACCTCCTTTTAAGCTTCAACAATAAATCATTAAACCTAATACTAAAATATACTTAATGAGCAGAAACACTAAATGACATAGATCTGAAACTAAAACCAACAACGAAATATAAATGAATAGTAGATAGATTTACTCATTTGACACATAAAAATATGGGCTATGCCCCTTGAAGAATACACAGGAAAGATATGACAACTTTAAGGAGATTTCTTTATCAAACGCATAGAGAAATACACAGAGTTTAAGACAACAAGAAACAATAACATATACTCAGCATTTAAACAAGAGAAATGTGCCAATAGACCTCCTTTGTGTGCATGCAAAAGACACTAGCAACTCAGACCTCAAAATCTGCACACACATTTCAATGTAATGACCCACAAGGTACTGTCTCACTAACAACAAACACTCCTTGATTTTTGTGCACTCTTGTTGTACATTTCTACACTGATATGACACAACTAGACACTCAGAAAATCATACCAAGTCTCTACCTCGATTTCCATGTCTATAACATATTGTATGGCATCTTTCCGTTACTATACACAATGCTGCAAATACGAGAATGCATGCCAACTTCCCTCTTGAAATGTGCACCCTCCACTAGTTGTACGAACCCCTCATTCTCTTGGGAAGTGCACCCTCCCCTTGTTGTTATTCTCTCTCTACCTCAGAGCTCAATCTCCCTTGGTCTCTCTGAATGACCCTTTAGCTTCCTCACCAAGCTCTCCTCAAAGTTTAGCGCCCCCCTGCTCCACTAATGCTACCTTTATGCATTTTCAAAGCGTAATTACCCTAACCCTTGGTCTTCCAATGAGATTGACGATTAAGATTAGAGCTTTCCCTCATGAGATCAATGGTCACGACTTAATCATTCGTTGAGTTCAATTAAGTCACTAAAGTGACCCACAACCTCATAAAGTCACATTTACACTTAAAAATAAATAAAAGACCCAACTTTATAAAATCACTTTATAAAGTTACTTTATAAAAACACATTATAAAGTCACTAGGGAGAAATGTGCTCAGTCACTTCCACATTTTGGGCATCGCCTATGCAGATGTACCTCCGAGCTACCAAATCTAACATGAATGTCCTCTCCTTCTCCCTCTTTACCGTTTCTTGAAAAGGGAAATGAAGAAAATGTTTGCATATAGAAAAATAACAACATTTTTACCTGTATCTTCCATGATTTCACTTTTCATGACATTTTTAAATTAAAAGATGAAAGTTTTGACAATCCCTATTTACATATGATTGAGATTTGAATTCGAACTCTCTTTGTTTGAATAGTTGTTTGGTCATTTTTTGACCACCCATTTCTTTATACAATTAAGGAAATCTTGGTGTGGTTTGGTTTATGTTCGTACTATGCTATAATGGATAACTATTTGTTCAATATAGGTCAAACTTGAATGACACATCTGCACCTGGAAGTGTCCATGGTTTCGATTTTTTGGCTCCGCATAATAGGTTTTCTTTTCATTGAAGGGTTTAATACATAATTAAGCCCACTCACTTAAATATTTTTTGGGTTCCACCCAGAGTTATGTTTTGTTATAAAAAGTTATTTATTTGACATTGGGTGTGATTATTATGAGGCCTGGAATTAGTGATTGTTTTGGTTTCTTAAATGTTATATATATTCAAAATCTTAGCACTCGTCCTTGCTCCTAGTTTATTGGGTTGGATAGAAGTAATGAGCATTTTGGAACCTTAATTTGGCAATGATTTTTTTTAAAAGTTGTAGACGTAGAGGGTTTGAGTCACAGTCCCTCATTCCTTTTCTTTTCAACTGCCAACGTATCATCGTATATAATTGCAAGCATTTTTTTAAAAGATTTTACATGTTGATGACTTCATTCATAGTATGGAATAAAGTATTGAAACTATGAGTTTCAAAACCCTTTTCAATAAACAATTGATCATGAGATTTGAATCTAGACCTTTTGAACTCATGCATATTATATCCCACCAGTCAAGTTGTGCTTCTTCTTATGAGTGTCCATGACCTGTTGATATTTTGGTTGAAATTTTATACAAGTGATAGTATGGGTTTTCGTTGGCAAATATGTCATTAATATATTTTTAAGAGAAGGAAATATTGCCATTTGGTTTGAGCATGAAAATTTTGAAAATGGGGTTCAAAATCCACCTTTGTGATTACAATCTACAGTTTTGAACTCGAGTCTTCATATTCAATATTGAATGTCTCCACCAACTCAACCATGGGTTGCCTTGTTTCATTCCTTCGACCTATTGCATCACTGAGACAAAGTTTGGTTGGGTTTAATTTACATATATATGCAATATTGGTGTATTCCATTCGGTAATTAACATAGTCAATTGGTTGGAGATTAGTTTCAAATGGATTTAATTGGAGATAACTTTGGGCATTATGGGACATTATTCTATAGTACAATTTGTTTAAAATATTTATTCTGAACAAAGAAATTTTCATATAGTTGCTCACAATGATTTGAATCCTGAGTGAAATACTAAG
This sequence comes from Picea sitchensis, assembly GCA_010110895.2. Classification (NCBI taxonomy): domain Eukaryota; kingdom Viridiplantae; phylum Streptophyta; class Pinopsida; order Pinales; family Pinaceae; genus Picea; species Picea sitchensis. The sequence goes on along the minus strand of SNQJ01S0010667.1, from coordinate 44,121 downwards.
GGATTTTTACATAGACTCGTTTTTCCTTCATCAATTTCCACTTTTCGCAAACTATTAATGAATTCCCATTCATTAATTCCATGTTCTCATTTGTGCCCTTTTTATGTAATTAAGATGAAATATTTTGCATCAGAAATGGCATAGCTTTGATATATAAGTCAAAGGAAAGATTATGTTATGACAATTATGAATGGTGAGATATGACTTTTATACATTTTTTTGGAATGCTTGGTTTGGGTTAATCAAGTTGGAAAACAATAAAGACAGTTTTGATGATATGGTGAAATTGAAGTTCATAGAAAAGAAGTCATATGCTTATTATATAGATTTAATTTCCCTCATCAATCTCACTTTTCATAAGTTATTCCTATAGTCCCTATCATTAGTTTCATTTCCCCATTTCAGTCTCGTCTGCATAATAAAAGAATTGCATAAGAAAATATATGGTTTGATGTGGTAAGCATGGTAAAAGAATAGAGCAAAAATATAAGAAAGGATTTGTTGATTGGTAGAGACTTGTATATATATTTTGAAGATTAAAGATGAGCATAATTCTTTTGGGAAATAATGGTAAGCATGTATGGATTGCAATCTTGTATGTTTAATGGATTATATTTTTATGTCCCTATTTCACTTGATTCCTTCTCACTTCCCATTTGTGTTGTATGGTTGTGTCATGTCAGAGCCAGTTTAATCATTTAGACAAATTACATTAGATGTTTTACCTCACCGTTGTTTTATACTTGTGCCAATAGGATTATCATCTTTTAGATGAGTTTCTTCAGCATGGGTAGCAACAAAGGAGGCAATGGAGGAAACAAAGGAAGAAGAGGTCGAGGTCCTGATACCTTTTGGCAGCCTAGGGGGCATAAAAAACTGAGGTTTTCTATTAATTTTGATGTTGAATTTGATGAATTACAAGAATTGATCCAAACATGGCACTTAAACCTTGGCAGCCAACAAGCCTTGCCACAACCCCAAACAACCCCAATGTTATGTTACAACCTCACATGGTATTGTAAATATCCCATAATCTCTTGCACAACCTCATGTTGATGGATGGGGTCATTTACCTGCTAATCCTTCTTATGGAGCCAATCAGTGGCCTATGCCTCCCCCTCCTCCACCTATTTATATTTTTGTTACTAGTGCATCAATTCCTTTACTTCCAATTCAACCATTGCTTCCTGTTCACACAGCTGCTACACATGAATCAATGCCTCCTCCTCCTCATCCTCCAAAGGGTCATAAAAACACAACATATTATTCCTAGACTGACAAAGGTAAGCAACCTATTACTTCAACCAACATGGCCAAATCGTCTTTCTCTACTCATTCAAATATTAAATCAACATGCAGTGGGAAGAGAAGTCTACCTGAAGAGCATCCTGAAATTGCTTAGTTGCAGGATAAGAAGTCCCAATATGAGGATTTTATTAAAGAAGGAGACATTTTTTTAGGAAGAAGTTTCCTAAATTATTTTATTCATGTTTTGGATTGATTTTGATTATGCCATTATTTGAGCATAGATGGTAGAACCATGATATTTTATGTTGAAAATTTTAAATATCATGTTATTTTATGGGAGACACACATGTTTTGGTGACATGGTGTTTGATATGCATGCTTTTGGTATATTATATGATGATATATTTTATATTTTATGGTTATATGGAGCAACAAGGAAAAGTTATTTGATAATTGAAATAAAGAGTCACATTATAGAGGGTGGCCCCACCTATTTAGTTATTATTTATTTATTATTATCCTTATCAATAAAAGTATTTGTCCTATTTATTAACTAAAGTTATTAATAACTTTAGTAGACGAAAAGTAGTTCAACTACTTGAGGAACTACCTTTTGGATAATAAAAGAAAGAACCAAAAGACAAATAGGACATGAGGAATTAGAGATAAACGCTAAGGATATTTCTAAAGGTGGCAAAGAATAAAGGACTATGAACCATTGATATTTGACATGCTTCAGAAGAGTCAAGACTTGGTGGGCTTGTGACTTGGTTGATCCAATGTATATAGTCTTGGTCATTTTCTTTCAGACACTACTTGTCTATGTATGATGTTTCATTCCATCTTAGACTTCTATGTCTGATATTGGTCCTCACCCTCATAGAGGTTTGAAAAGAGACATTCTTGATGTAACTCAGATTTTTTTTTATTAATAAAAATATGTTTTTTATCAATTGAGACTTGTGTATTTCTGTTTTTTAGATTGTTATGTTCTTTACTTCGTTCATTTTAATTATTGAAAACATTTACATATACATTTTTACATTTTCTTTAAGTTGAAACACATAATTATAAAATAGCAACAAGTCCAAGAACATATTTCTCGAGGGATGCATGATATTATTGCAAGGCTACAAAGCCAGGGTAACATTCCCACATATATTACCTTAGCCTAGTAAGAATAAAAAATGCTTGAGTGAGGATTTTCCATTCCTTGCATCAACATTTATTTGGTGACCATATTGGGGAGTGATCTCTTACTCTCTAGTTTTGTTATTTCATATATTTATTTTTCCTACCTGACAACAACCTAGTTTAAGATTTCTTGATCAATGAAACATTGTTTCTTACCTTTTTTACTTTATTCTTGAAACTGACCGTACCCGGGAAGAGCTTGAACATTCTTGGGAAGCCATAGCTAGAGACATTGAAATTCAAGACCAAAGAGAAGCCCTTTAGATGTAAACTCAAAACAAGCATCCTCAATGATTTTTGTCTTATGTTCACTCATTCTCGTTTTTCTAGACGATTAAGAGGTCAATCATCTAAATTTGATCCTTTCCTAGAAATAGGAAGGAAAAAGGAAATTGTTGAGAATTTTCAATCTAAACTTATAAGATCTTTTTTTAATTCTTCTTTATAAATAACATGTATTTATGTCTCTTTCCCTCCTTGAAAATCGACAATGACTTCATCCGACGATGGTTCTGGTAGTTCTAGTGGTTCTACATCATCACAAGGTTCAACATCTTACCTAATAAGAAGTATTTACAACCACTATAATCTTGTTGTCTCCACTACAAATTGATCCAAAGTAATTAAACAATTTGGTTTGTTCAAATTTGAAGAAGATCTGGATGCTACTCCATGCTATGTGTCTTCTCCACTTAATTTAGCTCCAAGTACAACTCCCTTTCCTAAATTCAAAGTCCAGTTGCCCAAATTTTATGGAAAATGGCACTATATTAGTCAATGACCGTCTCATTGGCTTTTCTAATGCTTATCACAATATTGGGGAAAATGATGAGAATGTTTATATGCATCTATTTGTCAATTCATTAGAAGGAAAAGTTGTAACTGATTTCTTTGAATTACCTCCAAAAATCTTCTCTACTTGGGTTGAATTGTCTTATTGGTTCAAATCTACATATGGACAGCCCCAAAGTCCAACAGATAAGCTCAAAGATTACAATAATATTGTTTACAACAAGGGTGAAACCATCAAATATTTCAACTTACGTTTCACTAAATTGTACAATCAAATCCCATATATAATTAGATCTCATAATCAAGGCGTTTTGATGCATTATTATAATACCTTACCTGCACCTTACATACATAGGCTTGAACAAAATAATGTTGATAATATAGGATTGATTTTACTAACCTGCTTGGAATTTGAGGAACAATTGGCTAGGACAAGTCTTCCAAGTGAAGACTATGTCAAACAAAATGACATGTCAACTGTTTTACAATTGGTATAAGATATGAGCAATCAGATGATTGCTTTTGAAAGAAAAGGGTGACTTCTACATCAACCCCTATTGAAACTCCCACACAAGTTGTCTTAAGAAACCAACCAACCAATTTTTGGTTTAATACTCAACCAAACGATATTCTTTCTAGGGATTGGTGTAATTTTTGTGATGACAACCATGATGAAATTACTTGTGAGATAAAAAAGAGAGCAAAAGAATGAATATTTGGTGAAAAAGATGATACGGCTATTGTTTCCTTATATTGGGCTCTAGAAGATGATGTTATGATGGTCAATACTAGGAATAAATTGTATGCAAACAAAGGGAAGGGTGGTAATCCAAAGACTAATTTTCCCCCAAGCTTATCCTCTCAAAAGACAAACCATTGGGTTAATAAGGGTACCCAAAGTCAAGAGGTTTCTACCTCTCTCCCTTTTCTTATAAATACAATATTCTCAAACAACTAGCTAAAATCAAAGCATATGGATCTTTACTGGATATGGTCGCCATCCTCGAACAACAAAGGCATCTAAAAGAATTTAAGGAAGGTAAAACTTCCACCATAGCTAGTTTATCTAAAGAGTCTAATGAAGAAGAATTGTACATAAATAAAGTAAGTGTATATAACCCTAGGAATTATGTAAAAAAACCTCCTTTCTATGTATCGATAAAAATTATGGATAAATTTGCCCGTTGCTGCTTGATTGATGGTGGGCCAGGTCCAAATGTTATGTCAAAGATTATCATGGAGGAATTGGGTCTTTCATGTACCAATGAAAATTCAAAGGGAATGTTTTCGTACAACAATCAACAACAAGTTACAATTGGAGACATCAAAGGCGTAATATTAGTCTTATGTGCTCATCTAGAGATTAGAACCACCTACAACATTCAGGTCATAAATATGCCAATTAGCAATTATTCTATCATTCCAGGAAGAGATCGGAACACATTGAATGGTGGTTACATTTCCCTAGATGGATCACACACGTCCCTCCCGAAAAATGGAAAGAATATCATTGTTCTTAGGGAAGGATGTATCTCGCCATATGTTGAAAGTCTTTCTTAGCCTCATGTAAATTATAATGAGGAGGATCTTGGTGTATATTTAATCTTTCTTGAAGAATATGATGATTTTGTTTTACCCTCCTCGAAACTTGAAGACAGAATGTGGCATATGCACTTTGATGGTGCTTGTTCAAGTGAGGGTAATGGTGCAAGTATTATATTGTACTCACCTGTAGGAAAGATTCACAAATTTTCTTACAAATTAGAATTTGCTTGCACCAATACTATTACAGAATTTGAAGCCTTGATCTTGGGAATTGAAAAGACTTTTAATCGTTGTTGTTATCATATTACTCTATTTGGGGATTCTTAGTTGATTGTGAATATGGTTAGAGGAACCTATACTATGTCAAACAAGTTAATGAAAAGATATACACAAGCAGTGTTGTATCTGATATCAATTTTTTTTTCCTTTAACATCACCCACATCAGGAGAGAATTAAATTCAATGGTTGATAGGCTTATTGTTTTTGCTGCAAATCCTTCTAGGAAATTGCTGCCTCTAAGACCAAATTGTACATTTATGTCTTTATACCATCCTCATTTTTCAAATAATGTAGAATCCTGGCAAGTCTTTCCTGATGATGAAAACATATGTTCTTTCTTACAAGATGAGCCTCTTAAGAAAAAGGAAATTACATCCTTAGAAGACAATAAATTTCCTAAAGGACCGACTCCTATAGAGAGCTCATTTTTGTCAAGTGATGTTGGTAATAAGAAAGATGTAGAAGAAGAGGAGTAAAAAATAAAGATTGGTGATACCATGTCTTTGAATATTGGAACTCAGGATTAACGAAAGGTTTTAAAAAATGGATCCCAATGTTTAGATGAAGAAAAACATAAATTAGTAGAATTATTCTGTGAATTTAAGTATATTTTTTGCTTGGTCATATGAGGATCTTCGTGGTTTTGATCCTAATGGCATACACCATGCTATTCATATCAAGGAAGAAGAAAAACTTATTAGGCAAAAGCAAAGACCCATTAACCCTTCCCTAGAAGCAACAATGAGAAAGGAAGTTCATAAAATAATTAATGGTGATATCAGATTATGTGTTGATTCATGCTTTGAATAGGGCAAGTGTAAAAAACAACTTTCCTCTTCCAAACATGGAATTAATTTTGCAACAAGTTGCAGGGTCACAAATGATGTCCCTTCTTAATGGTTTTTTAGGTTACAATTAGATCAAAGTCAAGAGGGCAGATAAATACAAAACTACATTTACTACTTGTCGGGGCAGCTTTGCATATGAGAGAATGCCATTTGGTCTAACAAATGCAAGTGCTAATTTTCATAAGGCTATGCAAATATCCTTTGACGATCTCATCGATAGGATTATCCAAGTTTATCTTGATGACTTACTGTTTATTCTAGAAACTGACAAGATCATTTTGATAATCTTAGAAAAGTATTTTTGTGATGCAGAAAGTTTTGAATGTCATTGAATCCTACAAAGTCAATTTTTGGTGTCACACAAGGTAAAATTATTGGTCATATAGTTTCTAATTCAAGGATTGGTATTGATCCTATTATCGCGCAGTTTGTATTTTAGGTTACAAGGCTAAAGGATAGGGGTCAAATTGGCGTAACAGGAACCTCCCCACCCAATGTCACCTCGATGGGGGGCTCTTTCTGTTTAGGGAGGTTAGCCCAGGGGAGACGTCCCTGGTAACCTGGGGTTTGAAGAGGCAAAGAGTAAAAGGTCAAAAGTTAAAATTATCCCTCCTCGCAGGTTACCACCAGTATCAGATAATTCGGCTAATCAGCCAGTAAAGAAGTGAATTCCCTGTTGAGAACACCTGCCCGGAACAAGACAAGAACACCACTATATGTATATTTGCAGGCTATAAATTCAAACGGTTAGTACTTCTTAATTATTTGATTTCATTCAATAAGCAAAGTAACAGATAAGATGAGTTCAACGTTTCACTAATTACTCAATGAAAAATCACCAATTCATCAATATCTATCACAGAACGACCAAGCCAACAATATTATCAATCAAAATTAGCTCAATAAAGGCCCGACGTCATCATTAATTGCTGAGTTAGAAGGGTTGTTGCGTCACGTATGACGTCAGCCCTAGTTAGTGGCGTTAGGGTTAGTTAGGGTTTTGAAAATTAAAGTTTTAAAAGATGAATTTGCACACCTCAAGCTCAATGTTGGAAAGAATATCGGTGCCTTAGGGTTAATGGAGTGAAAGTAAGGGCAAAAGATCTCAGGCGGATTAAAATTTAAAGACTGGAGGGTAGGGTTCTATGGTGTTGCAATGGCAGGGCCCTAGAATCAAAACCCTAAGGGAAGGAGGCTCATTCCGGTGTTGCTTAAGCAAGGCCTCATGCTCCTTCCTCTTTCTCTAAACACACTTGGCAAAACGGCTAGCCTCGGAGCACAGATCTAAGGGAGAAAACTGTTGCAGGAGCAAGGCTTTTCAAACCCTAGAAGGTTAAAACCCTAGGTGTAGACTTAACTAGGCCTAGGACGTCTCCTCTCTTCAATCTATACTTTAATGCTAACTCAGAAAAAGGGAGATAAGTGTAGCAA
>SNQJ01S0010666.1:91785-104496 GCA_010110895.2 Picea sitchensis | reverse complement strand
AAAAGAAAAAAATAAAATCATTTCAAACAAATTAAAAAAAATTAAAATCAAATGAACTTAAAATCTTTTTGAAAAATAAAAACAATTTAAAAAAGAAACGAGGTAAGAGTGAGGAATAAACTTTTGTGCAAAAAGTAATAACAAGTTGGAATGCACCCCGCTCTAGTCAACCGACGAAAAACTGCGGAAATCCTAATCCCCTCTGAAACAACCATTCAGTGGCTGGGAGGGAGAGGATCATCCTCAGATCTTACGGCCAACATTACAGTAAAAAAGAGAATACAATTAAAAAAACACTAAAGAAAACACTTCTAAAAAAATTATAATAAAAGAGTTAAAAATACAAAATATTAAAAAAAAAATTAAAAATTACATATAAGACAAATAATAAAATAAAATATTAAAACACTAGCAAATTTGGGTCATTTTGCGACGGCTATTTCGACGCTCTTGCGACGTTATGTCGTGGATATTGCGATGAATATTGAGTCTCCCAAATGTTGTTTAATGTGACGTGGCACGTGCGACGAACCTGGATTAACGTCGCAAGAACGACGATACTAGGGAAGTTGTCAGACATTGTCGAAAAAGAGACAAAGTAGGGAAATCATCGCAAATGAGACAAAGTAGGGAAATCATCGCAAATGAGACAATGTAGAGCTATCATCGCAAGTGTGACAATAAAGAGAGATCATCGCACACTCGACAATATAGGCAAAGTAAGGAAAACGTTTTGGACGAATCATTTTTCGAAGCGGTCGTCGCACGAGCGATAGAAAAAGGGTGAATTGCGATGAAATTGCTATACATTTTTTGTGATTTGTATGGCAAGTTCGTTGCAAGATTTGTACAGATCGTCGAAATTGCGACGAAAACATGGTATATTGCCATGAAATTGCTATATAATTTTCGTGATTTGTATAGCAAGTGCGTCGCAAGATTTGTAAGGGTCGTCGCAAGTGTGATGAAAACAGGGTATATTGCGACGAAATTGCTATACACTTTCTGTGATTTGTATGGAAAGTTTGTCACAAGATTTGTAAGGGTCGTCACAAGTGCGACGAAAACAGGGCATATTGCTATGCATTTTTTCGTGATTTGTATAGAAAGTGCGTCACAAGATTTCTATGGTGCATCGAAATTGCGACGACAACAATTTATTTAAAAAAAAAATGATTCTTGAGCCAATTATAGAAGGTGCTATGATTTCACAATAAATAGGTCATCCAAGTGAAGTTGTTTCATGACTCCAAACCATCTGCATATATTCAATTTGGTAGGGGCCCCTTTCCTTTTTCTTATAAAAGAAAAATAAGAGGGTTTTTGTGGCCACAATAGTTGGTTGGTTGGTTGGTTGAGTCAGTTGACTGACCCGACTGTTCAAACTAACTATCTTCTAGATAGGTAAGCCTGAGGAAATAGATAGGGAAGTTGCCCACTATCACCTTAGTGCCCTTTCCTCTACATTTCTAGGCCATGGTTTCTAACATAAGGAGGGTTTTCCTAGGGGTTAATACTAAGTCCTATCATTTCATTTCTAGACAGGTGAGGACAAGGACTTTGTTTGACTTGGGTTGACTTCTCTAAAATGATGCTTCAAGAAAAGTAAGAGAAGAAAATTCTCAATGAATTCTTGGAAGGAAAACACTTACTTTATTCAACAAAACACATCAATGCACCATTACTCATAATTAGTGATCAAGCAATATAAAATGTTCAAGGTGAAACTTTCTAAGTAAAAAGTATATATTCATTCACAAGATAGTCGTCATTTATCAAATTTCACATGTGCAAGAAGTGAAGCATGAAAAAGTACTTATGAAACATTTAAGCATGAAATTGGGTCGTTATGATAGCAATGAAATAGAGCATCATGGTAACAAGTTCATAACCAATATAAGTTTTCATCCATTCAATAAGTATATGCCATGAAACACATGAAGTGTCACTATTGTAAAGAGAGAATAAGGCAATGAGCTCAATGTAATAACTTTAGAAGAAATACAATGCTACCGGATTAGAAAATTTCATTATTATTTGTCAAGGCACAAAAATTATATCGTTAACCAAACTTATCATTCATTCATCAACACTCAGAAATTAATCTGTTTCTCATCATAAAATATAGATCAATTCTTTGGAACCATGATTGTAGCATGAATCGGCCCTCTCAATATAGATCAATTCTTTGGAACCATGATTGTAGCATGAATGGTTTACATGATGATATGATTATGGAAGAAAGAGTGTGTGTGAGTGAAATTTGAGTCTAGAAACCCTCCCATATCGTTAAGGCATGTGCATATTCTATCCATGTCAAATTTCAATGCATACAGAGATAGTTTGAAAAAATTTCAATGTTGGCCCCATTCACATGTCATTGTTGCCCGCCTCTAGTATTTTTATGGTGTTGATTAAACAATTAATGAAAAAGAGGGATTTTTCATCAAAACTATGACATAGATACATTTTATATACATTAATGTAGAACTTGAAAGAAAAATGAAGAAAGACTGACGAAAAATTAAAATGTGTGTCAACCAAATTGTGTACTTTGAAGAAAATTAGGGTTTATGGTTTACATGATGAATTGATGATGGAAGAAAGTGGGAGTGTGAGTGAAATTTGATCCCAGAAACCCTCCCATATCATTAAGGCATGCGAATAGTCTATCCATGTCAAATTTCAGTGCATACAGAAACTATTTGAAAAAATTTCAACGTTGGTCCCATTCACAGGTCACTGTTGTCGGTGTCTAGTCCTCGTACAATTTCCATTCCTTGTTCCTTGTTCTGTGTTCCTCATTCCTTGTTCCTTATTACTCATTCCTTGACCATGGTGTAGTCCCCAAGATCCATTATTTGTGTACAAAACATACTAATGGCATAAAATGTCCCACATAAAGACCAAATTAATATCTGCTACATAATTCTTTTGTATTTTTTCAAGGACTATGTAACGAATCTCAATTCTAAGAATATTCAAATAGGATCTAAGAATCTTAATTTATTTCCTTAACCATGGGTGACATCAGGCATCATGTGTACTAAGGGCTTGAGCTACCACAAAGGAAACATACAAAGAATATGTGTCTTATGAGCAAGATATGGTACAATCCATTTTGAGGTTTGGCATAGATATTTTTATTATAGACTACACTACATTGCACCATAATATAATCCCTACACTCCTTTCAAACCATGTAATACCATTCAAATTAGACACAATATTCTTGCGATGAATTAACTATACTATCGACGAACTTTTTTCGTCGATAGTATAGCAAATTCGTCGCAAAATTATTTACATTTGTATCACTTGCAATGATATCAAATGATGCTTGGATTCATTTCATATTTGGTTTATCAACTTGAAATTAAAATTTGATACTTTGCAAGCTAGTTGGACCTTGAGTCAAATACAAATATGAAATTTGGAATGATTAACATATCTACTAGAACATTTGAAAAATAGGGTTTATGGTTTACATGATGATATGATGATGGAAGAAAGAGTGTGTGTGAGTGAAATTTGAGTCCAAGAACCCTCCGATATCATTAAGTCATGAGAATAGTCTATCCATGTCAAATTTCAATGCATACAGATACAGTTTGAAAAAATTTCAACGTTGGCCCCATTCACATGTCACTGTTTTCCGCCTCTAGTATTTTTATGGTGTCGATAAAACAATCAATGAAAAAGAGGTATTTTTCATCACAACTATGACACAGATACATTGTATATACATTAATGTAGAACTTGAAATAAAAATGAAGAAAGACTAACGAAAACTTAAAACTTGCGTCAACCAAATTGTGTACTTTGAAAGAAAATTAGGGTTTATGGTTTACATGATGAATTGATGATGGAAGAAAGTGGGTGTGTGAGTGAAGCTTGAGTCTAGAAACCCTCCCATATTGTTAAGGCATGTGAATAGTATATCCATGTAAAATTTCAATGCATACATAAACTGTTTGAAAAAATTTCAACGTTGGCCCCATTCACATGTCACTGTTGTCGGTGTCTAGTCCTCGTACAATTTCCATTCCTTGTTCCTTGTAAAATTCGTTCGACATTACATACGTCCCAGCATCTAGTACTGCAAGGGAGTATTTTTATGGCGTTGATTAACCAATCAGTGAAAAAGAGATTTTTTTCATCAATACAACTATGACACTGATACATTGAATATACATTAATGTAGAACCGAAAAGAAAAATGAAGAAAGACTGATGCAAACTTAAAACTTGTGTCAACCAAATTGTGTACTTTGAAAGAAAATTGGGGTTTCAAAAAAAATCTATAGAAATGACAAACATGTTCATCGAAACGTCGTTGATGAAATACTGTGACAATAATATTGATGAAATCTTATACGATCATGATGGTATAAAAATGAAATAACTTCTCTTATTTTCAAGAATAATATATCCTCTACTTAACAAGGCCAACCACGTGAATATGGAAGATCATATGGCCCCTCCCCTCCCCTTCACATCACTCTCAATTTATCCCCAAAATCCAATCTATAAAATAAAAAATAATCGAAAGCAACGTCCTATTAAGATTCATGCATAGAAACTACAAAACCAAAAATTAATGAAGGTACATGAAATTATGTGTTTCTAAATGATATTTTTAGTCTACCACATGTAACGCTCCCAACCATCAACCCCATGGTCAAGCCAACATTACTACGGGGAATAAAAATCTCATACTTAACTCTATATATAAGACATGCATCTAAGCAAATGAAACACATTTAAACTCAGAGTAACCATAAGAATTACTGCTATTATAAATAATCAATGGATTTAACATTAATTCGTATGCACAATAGAATACATGATAAATATAAATACACATACATCCAGAAAAGTAATTGAAACATCATATGGTACTTATCTTTGAAACAATGGTAGTTCCACCAACCAGGTGTGGGCCTTCCACGAACCTCCCAGCCTTAGACCACACTGCTCATCAAGCTTAGCAGTGTGTCACCCCTGAGCTGGGAGTAAGCTCCACCCCAAAGGCAAGGAATCCTAGGCTAGGCTGAGGTTACAGGGAAAACTACATAGAATGATTGGAAGGATTCCTCCCAGGATGCCATCTTATGCCCACTACTCCCAAACTCTCATTGCCCACATGCCTGTTCCACCCGGGAGTATACACCTTCACAAGCATAGTCCATTGGTTCTACACCTCCCTCTCTGGGTCTCAACAACAGGCCGGATCATGAAGTCTCAGAGCCCGAAGCTGGTGCTGGACACTCTCTGGAAGAAACCACTTCCCGACAAACTCTCTCACCTGGAGAGAGTTTTTCACATGACTGACAACCTACCTCTTCCAAAAACAATCACCTCCCTCACCTGGAGAGAGGTTACACATAGGATAAGCATGAACTCACACTGGCCAATAAGCCACGCGCAATCCAACACTGCGTGGCCACAACAACTAACTGGGAAAAACAGACACGAGCTTCTCAAACAGGCTCAACAATCACAAAATAGACTCACGGTTTTGGTTTCGGGATTGCACAAGGTGTACAGAGATCCCATGCACAGGCTCAAACTGTTCAGACAAAGGTTGTACCAGCTATCTCAGAAATCAGCACATGCTTTTCCAGCTTTTAGGGTTGCACCAAGGTATTCTTGTAGAGTTCCGATGGGACTCACGTTCAGACGATCGACAGTGGAATGGAGGAGGAACCCCCATCACGGCTCATCTCAACCATTTTATTTGCATGCACCTGGGTTGACACTTGTCACCCATGAAATTGCATGCGTTCCATCAACATGCATCCCCTTTGCACATGTTTTCCCCTTGCTAGGAACTTAGGATAAAAAGCATATAATTTACATGTCTTTTGGAATAATATTAAAATATTATTCCCAAGGAATTAAGCCCCTAGGCTCAACACTTAGCCCCTCTTCCCACCTTGCAGCCGCTAATCCCTTGCCCATTCTATGGAATTTTAGTCCCCCATCACTCATTCATCGTGGTCGATCTACACGCGGCAATGTTTATATTTTTATTAATGTTCTTCATAGATACATGTACAAAATCAGGCTCTTGGCCTTCAACACTTAGGCTCTCTGGCCTAATAATCGCATAATCCTACCAACTTATATAACTTGGCTCACCAGCCTATACAACATAATTACAATTCATTTCCTCAACATGATTTACATCAGGGCTCGGCCTTGGGGACATTACAATCCCCCTCCCCTTATTTCTGTACTGTCCTCAGTGCAACTTTACACTGTATCTGCAAGATTTTCAAAATTTTCAAAAAGATGTGGGTACTCTACCTGCATAACATATTCATGCTCCCATGTTGCATCCTCGAGACCGTACCAGGTCCACTGGACCTTTACAAGCTCTATAGCTCGATTCCAAAGCTGTTTGTTTTTCCTGTCCAATATGTGCACAGGATGCACTTGCAGGACACCTTCTGGTTCTACCTGAATCACATTCTAATCGATAACATGATGAGCATCAGGTATATATTTATTAAGAAATGAAACATGAAACACATTATGTACTGTCATAGATGCAGGTAATGCAAGCATGTATGCAACTGGCCCAATCCTTTCCAGTATCTCAAATGGCCCACAAAATCTGGCTGCCAACTTGGTGCAACTTCCTAGCTTCAAGGAACTCCTGTTAGTTTTCACTTTCATGAAAACATGATCACCCACTTTGAATTCTCTGTGGATTCTATTCTTATCAGCATAACTTTTCTGCCTGTCCTAGGCAACTTTCAAATTCTATTTAATTTGTATCATTTGGTCCTCCATCTCCTTGAGCAACTCTGGCCCAATTACTGCTCTATCAGCTGGATTATCCCAGCTCATTGGATTATTGCACTTTCTTCCATAAAGTGCTTCAAATGGGCTCATATTCAACGATGCATGATACCCATTATTGTAGGTGAATTCTACCAAGTGCAGGTAGTCTTCCCATATTGATGGTTTGTCCATCACGTACATTCTCAGCATGTCCTATATTACTATGTTCACCCTCTCTACCTATCCATCAGACTCGGGATGATACGCTGTACTAAAATTCAGATTCGTTCTGAATCCCTTGAATAGTCCTTTCCATAAATTTGAGGTGAATTTCGGGTCCCTATCAGACACAATCATCTTAGGAATTTTGTGCAAGCATGCCACTTCTTTCAAGAAAATCTCGGCAACATCTGCTTCCTTGTGAGTGGTTTTCAGTGGAATAAAATGGGCATCTTTTGTAAGCTTGTCCACCACCACCATGATCGAATCATGTTGCTTTCTTGTTCTGGGCAATCCTGTAATAAAATCCATTGTTACGACTTCCCACTTCCACTCCAAAATGGGTAAAGGCTGCAGCAACCCTGCTGGGTGCCTATGCTTAGCCTTAAATTTCTGGCACTCCATACATCTGGTGATGTATTCAACAATCTCTCTCTTCATACCTGACCAAAAGTAATGGCTCTTGACTACTGCCACAGTCTTCTAATATCCATGATGTCCAACATAAGTCACGTTATGCATTTCTCTTAGAATAACAAGTTTCAAATCCTGGACATTGGGTATATACACTCTGTTTTTGTACAAAAGTATTCCATCAACTTCCAAGGTGTAGTTTTCCTCTTTCTGCAGTTTATCACTCTATTGTAGCTTTGCTACCAAGTCTCTGTACTGCAAATATGTATTTGCAGCTTCCAAAATTCTATCCTTAATATCAGTCATGTACATGCTAATGGTTGAAGCATGTAAGTCATGCACTTTTCTGTTGAGTGCATCAACCACCTTGTTTTACTTCCCCTTGATATGCTTGATATCAAAGTCATATTCGCACAGAAACTCCAACCACCTACTTTGTCTAGCATTTAAGGTTGGCTTCTCAAACAAATATTTCAGACCATGGTGGTCTATTCTCAACTCAAATCTTCTTCCCATGAGATAATTTCTCCATTTCCTCAAAGCGTGGACGATTGCTGCCAGCTCCAAATCGTGAGTGGCATAATTCTTTTCATGCTCTTTCAATTTCCTGGACTCATAACAGATTACAAATCCATCTTGGTTGAGAACTCCTCCCAACCCTTCCTTACACGCATCTGTGCACACCACGAAATCCATATTTGGATTTGCAATTCTCAGGATTGGAGCACTGGTTAACAACTACTTCAATCGTTGGAAACTCTCTTCACACTCTTCTTTCCACTGAAACTTTTTCTCCTTCCTTTGCAAGGAAGTGATAGGGTGAGTTATCTTTGAGAACCCTGTGATAAAACTTCTATAATATCCCGCCAAACCCATAAAGGATCTAACTTCTGTCACATTCCTTGGCGTTGACCATTCTCGGATGGCCTCAACCTTCTCAGGATCCACAACAATCCCTTCTTCTTAAATAATATGTCCCAAGTAATGGATCTGTCTTTGATAAAATAAGCATTTTCTCAACTTGGCATACATCTGGTGTTCTCTCAACACTTGCAACACCATCCTTAGGTGTTGTTCATGCTCTTCCTCTGACTTGGAATACACCAAGATGTCATCCGGGAAGACTATGAAACAATTGTCTAAATAGTTCCTGAATACACCATTCATCAAGCACATAAAAATAGCAGGTGCGTTTGACAGTCCAAACGGCACCACTATGAACTCGTAATGACCATACCTTATTCTAAAGGCAGTCTTGTTGATGTCATCATCCTTTAGTCTTACCTGGTGATATCTCGATCTGAGATCTATATTTGAAAATATTTTCTCACCCTTCCACTGATTGAAAAGGTCGTTGATCCTCGACAGAGGATACTTGTTCTTGACAGTTACCTTGTTCAACTACGGGAAATCAATGCACAGCCTCAATGTTCCATCCTTATTCTTCAAAAACAGGACCGAGGCACCCCAAGGTGACACACTGGGGTGAATGTACCCCTTATTTAGAATCTCTTCAAGATGCAATTGCAACTCTTTCAGCTCTAGCGTACTCATTCTATAAGGAGATTTCGAAATTGGAGCTGCTCCAGGCATCAAATTTATAGAAAAATCAATGTCTCTCTTCGGAGGTAGTCCAGGTACCTCCTGAAATACATCCTTGAACTCTATGAGTGCCTCATGGTCTCCAATTCTTGAGACTTCAGCTCTGGATGCTTCCTCCACACGGGCTACAAATAATTGACAACCTTTCCTGTAACACTTCTTCAGTTGCATGGTTGAGATTTCTCTAACAACCACAACTCTGGGAATTCCTTGGACTATTTTCCGATTTCCCTCCTCATCCAGGCATGTAAACTTCTTGTTACGATAGTCTAGGAGGGAATGGTGCTGGTCCAACCAGTCCATCCCAATTAAGCAGTCATAAGAGCCTAAAGGAAAAATATTCAATTCAACCTTAGTGCTCAATCCTTTCATGTCCACAGGACATGACTTAATAAACTCAATGACTTTCCTCTTGGTTCTTGTAGCCAAATTCACTAACCAAGACTTTTCATGTTTTCTTCTTGATAAATGCAAACTTTCCACCACCCTAGGATCTACATAACTATGGCTAGCCCCTGAATCAATTAAAATAATAAATGGTCGGTTGTTACTCATACCTTCCACTTCAATCATGTGCGATTTAAATTCAGGTTGCTTGTTATCCAGGGATGTGTAGATCCTTGGCATTCTACTACCCATGTCCTCCACGGTTTCAGCTTGCTAAACAGTATGGACAGTTCTTGCTTTGCCATTTTTATGGGGATAGTATCTGTACTTGTGGTTCCCTTTATAGCCCCAACACTGAATGGGCATCTGTCTCTGCCTTTGTTCCCCCACTTCAGTCATTCTCAACTCTCTAAATGATAGTTGTACCTAAAGATTGTTTCTGAAAAAGGGAGGTTTGTTTCCCTTCTGCCTCTGTTCCTTATTAAACTTCTTCTGGTCATCCCAAGCCTTCTGAAAGGTAGGCTTTTCTCTTTGTTGTTCATATAAGCATTTAGCCCTTCTTATCATTTTTTCCATAGTCTTAGGATCATCATAATGAATCTTTTCACCAATGGAAGGTGGAAGTCCACTCAGATACCTTTGAATCTTGACAACCTCATCTTTGATGAATGGAACATACTTCAGTAGTTCCAAGAAACTTTGTTTGTATTCATCAATGGTCATGCTGCCTAGCTTGAGTTTGAAGAACTCCTTCATCTTTTTGTCATTGTATCTTTTAGTCAGGTATTTCTTCTCGAAATACCTCTTGAACTCCTTCCAAGGGATATATTTCTCCCTAATGTGCTGCACCTGCACAAAATGATCCCACCACATGGATGCTTTTCCTTTTAGTTGATACATCGCAATTCTTCCTTCTGCATGAGCAGAATAATTCTGTAGTTGGAAATATTTCCTCATGCCAAGCAACAATGTTTCGGCATCTTCCTCCTTCTTATGTTCTCCATCAAACGTAGGAGGCTTAATCTTGTTCATCTCCCCTTTCAATTCATCCACTCTAGATCTTCCGTGTTTTTTGGTAGGGGATGGGCTTGAACTACTATGTACTTTCCTACTGGAATGATTTGGGGAGCGACGATGATGTCTGCTACGACTCCTCGATTTTCTTCTCCTCTTAGGGGTCCTGACACTTCTTGATCTGCTTGTGTCACTCTCTTTTTCCAATTTCCTTTCTATTCTTTCCAGGCTCTTCAACATCTTTAAGTTGAATTCACCATGTTGATCCCTGACCCTCATGAGCTTTCATCTATCAGCTCGGTGAGCCTGGGCATCTTTCTGCAATCTTTCAATGAGTTTCATCATACGTCCTTCCTTATCCAATTCTCTTCCGTGCCCATTGAAGTTCGATCCTTCGACTCCCAGGTTGACATCCCTTCCTTCTCTTTCGCTCTCTGAAATGGAGGTAATCCACACCTCTTCCATTTCTATACTTGGTGTAGATTCACGGTTGTCCTGACACTCGTTAAATTTTGCACACACAATGTGAAATCAACCAAAGTTTGTCAGGCCCTTAATCCTTCAAGAAAACTTACAACATTCATAAACCAACGTGAACAAGAAAAATGTTTCGATTCCATTAAGTTTTCTGAGATTTGTCCGGTTCTGCAAATTTTGGGACTTCGAAACTTCAGGGTCTCAGTCCACGAAGATCCAATAGTTAAATCCTTAGAGTTCTTTTGTCTTCAAAAACTTCGATACTTTGGGGTTCTGGGTTTCCAGGTGATAGCTCTCTCTTTCTCCCTACCCTCATAACCAAAGGCACCTTTCGCAACTCGCGATCTTGCGAGTTTGTGAGTCGAAGACCCTCGACTCCTCTTCCTCCAAATGTCGATACCCGAGATGTGATACGGGTATGGCTCCCTCTTTGCTAGAGCTTGCTACATATAAATGTAGGCTAAGGCTAAGTGCTAGTACCTCTCGCAACTCGCGACTTCGCTAGTTGAAGTATTGAGCTCTTGTGCTCCTCCTTTGCGAATCCTGAAATCTCGATTTACTTTACCCTCCAGGCCCACATAGCATAGCTATCTCCACAACTACAGTGGAAAGTGGCACCCTCAGGAGGCTCCACGTCACCTTCAATGACGTCATCGGGTCCCACCACTCTCGCTTTTCTTTTCGATCCACTGGCACGTGGTACACACCCATGTGTCCATGTTCATACCAAGAGAAATCCAACGATTAGACTTCTCTCTGATATACGACACAAATATTTTTGGTGTTTCGGGCATCGGGAGTTCATGCATCCACACATCTCGAACTTCCATTTAATGAAATTTTGAAATTACTGTCTACTCTTCCACTTGATCAAACGGTCAAGTTCCTCTCTTACGATCTACGGTGTAGATCGTTTAGAAATTTCAGGTTTTTCTATTTTGCGACTTGCGAAAACAAGGTTCTTCCCCTTTGGTTTACCGGGTGCTGAAATGTTGTCCAGCAACCACGTGCCCCCCCCCGATGGACGGTCCCAACGAATTTGGGATTTCGCGTATCACGATTTCCATGTTCCTGTGCAACTTGAAAGTTTTTTTTTTTTTTAAACCCTGCGCACGTTTTCTAGATCTGACGATCATGAGGTTTCTCCTTTCCTCCCGAACAGATCCTATAGTGCCAACAACCCATGCGTTGAACTCTCTCTCTCTCCCTGTGGCCAGGTGCCACCCCGACTGCGGTTTCATAACACTGCTACACCTCCTGAGCTTGGTAACACGGTCAAGTAACTCCTTGACACTCAAGAGCATTCAAAGGTCCGAAATTGGTCCTCTAGACACAATTTCTCCTCAAACCCTCAGTCCAAAGACCACTCAACTGGCCCATTTAGGCTCAATGTCGAAACCTTGGTGCTCTGATACCATTCTGTAATGCTCCCAACCATCAACCCCATGGTCGGGCCAACATTACTACATGAAATAACAATCTCATACTTAACTCTATATATAAGACATGCATCTAAGCAAATGAAACACATTTAAACTCAAAATAACCATAAGAATTATTTCTATTATAAATAATCAATGGCTTTAACATTAATTCGTATGCACAACAGAATACATGATAAATATAAATACACATACATGCAGAAAAGTAATTGAAACATCATCTGGTCCCCGAGGTGTAGGACAGTCGGTGACGGAGTGTGTTGTTAAGCCACTCCGTGATGTTAAAGTCACCGGTTCGAAACCTGCGGGGACAAAAAATCCAACCATGTTAAGGGTTGGTGTGGCTCAGGCCGGGTGTGATCCCC
>SNQJ01S0010666.1:51114-65683 GCA_010110895.2 Picea sitchensis | reverse complement strand
CTTGTACTTGAACATTTAAGTGGGGTAAAAGGAGGTTGCCCCCTCGAAGAGGCTTATTATCTGAAATTATCTCTTTTTCAAGGCGTTGAGTACTTTTCCTGAGGTTTTTCTATGCTATATTGATGTTTGGTTCTTAACAATCGCCCCCCTCCCCACTTTATCCATCCACCTCTCAAGCCATTTGTGGGGCCTTAGGCAGCTTGGGAGGTAGGGTGGGTAAAGTGGAGAAGGGGGTGATTCCCAAAATTTCCCCCCTTTCTCTTTGGGGCCTTTTCCTTTCTTTTTATGGTCTATATGTGTTAATTTTTGGATTTTTTAAATTTTGTTTTTATTTTTTAATGATTTAAAAAATATATCATTTTCTTTAGTAGTGTTTTTTTGTTTTTATTTTTTCTTTTTTATTAAAAAAAAAAATTCTTTAAAAACATGGTTTTTTTCCATTTCCGGGTTCTTTCTCTTTATTTTTATTTTTCCTTTCATTCTTATTAATCTTTCCTATTTTTAATGTCTTTTTATTTTATTTTTGCGACATTAGATGCACTAGTTTTGGGTTTTTTGGGCATGATTTCAAAATGTTGTAATTTTAAGCTTGAAAATAAAAGATAGTGCTATTTATAACACCTATTTTTGAATTAGTGGTTGATTCTAAGATTTCGATTGCAAGAATACCAATTTTGAAGGTCATGATTTCAAGAAAGTTGTAATTTTATCCCTGAAACAAATATTGGGGGTGCCACTGAGTGAACCACTTTTTGATTTGAGGGTTGATTTTAATATTTTGGTTGCAATGATAACAATTGTTAAGTCCATGGTTTCAAAATAGTTGCAATTTTAACCTTGAAAAAATAACAGTGCTGCTATCAACACCACTTTTCGATTCAGGAGTCGATTTTAAGGTTTTCGTTGGAAATATTACAAGGCTATTAATGTCATGGTTGAAAAAGGTGGTAATTCTAACCATAAAAAGAGAAAATGTGCTACTGATAGCACCACTTTTCGATTTTGGGGGTTGATTTTAGTGTTTTTTACATGAAAATATGAGCTTTTAGGGATAGAGTTCTCGCTTTGAGATCATAATTCTCGTCAAGTTGGTAACTACATTCTCTAATGTCTCTTATGATTGTAGCTCATTAGTTTCAATGACCATGTCCATTGTCTCTTATGATTGTATCTCAACTTGTTAAATTTGAATGATGAAGGCTAGGGAGAATTTGAAAGTTGTCATGCATGATTGCATTTTCCTTAAGTGCCTCCTCACAAACTCATCCATCATTATATTTCATTTTTTCACTAATAAGTATATATTGGCACCATAACATTTTCATCTTATATTATTAAATATATCTATCAATAAGATATTATCAGGCTATCAAAAATTTGTTTGAATATTGTTTGTATTGATGGCAAAAGATAATGACAAAAAAAGTGTTGAATTGGGACTTAGAATCACATATTCTCCCTTGAAAATATTCTCATCATGGATCAATTACATAAAATATCATTTTAAATATAAAATGCCAATGTCAGAAGCTATAGTCAGAAGCAACCTTCAGATCTTGCACAAATAGAATCATGCAATTGTTTATTCTCTTCCACAATGATGATGTAACATCGGGGATGCCACATAGTAACAAATGGGAACTAGGAACCAAAATCAATAGCATTTCTGATCTATCTCATGGAATTTGGCTCGGGCATTTGTATTTTGCAGTCTTGTAGATATAATTTTCTCGAGAAAAATTAATTGATACAACGAAAAGGAAAGAGGAGGTTTCTCAATTTCTTTAGTTTAGAAGACTTGAAATATGAAATTGACCAAACTAGATATGACGGATCGACGAATGGGATTGAATGGAACTCGAATGCATGGAGAAAACCTTGCTATGACTAAGAACCCCTTACTGCACTTTATAAAGGGCCAATATGTAATTCATATGGTGTTATCATGGAGAAAGAGGAAAATAAATCAATTGTTTTTGAACCCACCTATAGATGGAAATGTGTTTAGATCCCTATATGTCAATTTTTGGAACTACTTGGCATGATTCTAATGTTGATTCAATCAACGTGATTTGATGTATGTCTAAATTATTGCATATATGAAATATTAAAGATATAGGATTGATATCACTTATGTTCAATATCCTTAAGTTGAACAGATTGAATTTGTCTTATATTTTACTTGGAACCTATGCAAGTAAAAGAAAATTAGCATGAAGTGATTTACATCTCCTAGATAGTTGAGCACTCTTGTATTATTTCATGTATTTTGAAAAGAAGCATGTTATTTTCATGTGTTTCAAGTTTATCTCTATGTGGGTCTATTAAAATTATGTAGAGTGGGCACTCATTGGATGCAAAATTCAATTCCACATCCAATGTGTGTCTATACTTGAAATTTTTGTAAACATATAAGGAGATATGTCGAAAATAAGATTAAAAAGTAGATTTCTTCCTTTCCCTCCAAAAATATTTACCCTTATGGTTGACATCATCATCTTAAATCCTATTGGTTCTTTTAAAGATGATGTTGATTGCACATTTTTTGTTTTGAGACCCATTTTTTACCTCAAAAATTCTCTAATGAAGCTCTTGTTTGCATATAGCGACAATAAACATGGCACATTTTAAATGCATGAAATATGTAAATGTGTTGAACCTGCACATAATAGATCTAGCTAGAAAATACCACTCACATTTGCAGAGAGAAATTGAGAAAGAAGAAGCAAGAGAGAAAGAATGGAAGAATTCTCATTAACTGTATTCCACACTCAAAGAGTGAATAGTTTACAATAGATATAGGATACATGAGTAACTCATGAGCCATAGTGGTGGTCTAGAGTGATCTGGACACACACCAATGGTTATGGGAGTGAACGGCCACCTAGTCTAGTCTCTCAGGCAGTTACAGGAGTGAATTGCCACCTAGTTGAGTTAACTAGTCAACCAGTCTACAGTTAACTGATTGAACAAAGAGTAGTGAGGATTTAACTCAGGGAAACAAGGGTAATGCACCAGTCTAGTGATGATCCCAAGGAAAGTGTGCATTATTTGGTGATGATCCCATTGTTGCATGCTGACAAAACCAATGCAACAACTAAACTGAACTCAACTAGTCAAACTGAAGTGTCAACTGAAAGAGAATATTCTCTAGGTGGAATATTCTCCCCTAAAATATAGGAGACTAGATAATGACTAATTATGACAAATAAACAAGGAATAACCTTAGGAAAAATAAATCCTAGGTGTGTGTGAAGTAACTCCAACACCCCCCCTGAACATTACTATGGTGAAAATAAAGAATGGGTCCTGGAAACGAGGCCATGTTAGGTACTAAAATACAAAATATACACTAAAATAAAGTGAGGAAAGAGGGAAAACCACATGGGAAAAAAAACCCCTCAAGGTACAATGTATGTAAAAAAAAAATGAGAAGGAACAAAAAGCAGGTTGCTTGTAAAAAAAAATGAGAAGGAACAAAAAAACAGTTGCTAAACAACCTTGTCCTTCACTCCAAGAAGACCTCGCAACTGTGCAAGTTTTTGCTCGTTGAAGATTTTGTTGAAGATGTATATGTTTGCACGGATATGATGAAGTATATGAATCATTAATATTTCCACACATATCCACTTTCTCTTCTTGTAATGAATAAGATCCAAATAAAGTTTGGAGGAAATTTTAAAAACCGTGCGACCGTTTCTGAAAAAATGCTGAAATTTTGTTGATTTTAAAATAATCATAACTTCACTTTATGGACTCCATTTTGGACGATTTGTTTTTTGAAATTGAATATTTTCTCGTGAGGAATTCAAATATCCAATTTGTTTCTGTAAATTTGGCTTAGAAAATATCATAATGGAGTCTAATGGGCGTGACTCTCTTTTTGTCTCCTGAGATGCATGCATTGCGCATGGAAAAGTGTCTGCATGTGACTCCTGAGATGCATGACATATATCTTCCACATGAATTTCAGAAAAAAAATATGAAATGGAGTAGACATCATCTTCAATTAATGGAATACAAATTTCTTAAAATACTTGTGTAGAAGGCTCTTCAGAATAAGAGGCTTGATCTTCTGACGATTTCTCTTCTGGCTCTATCTTTCCAATCCCCTGCATGCAATCTTCAAAATATTATTTATTCCCAAATAGGACCTCCAATCTGGTCCATAATTCAGTTGGAGTGAATTCTTGTGTGACATCACATACTTGCTGGAGAATTTCTAGAGAAACAGACATGCAGATACTTCCTATGGCCATATCTTGTCTATTGAGAAAGTCATTTTTATCATTGATAGAATCAGGATCTACTTTTGTTTCCATGGTTATTTGGTATAAGACTCTACTTCTAAGAAAAGGTATAATATTTTGCTTCCACTCCAAATATTTATGAGGCGTGAGAAGTATTATCGGTGAGTAAAACATATATTCCATCTTTTCTGTGTTCTTCAATCTTTAGTACCTACAAAAAATAATTTGGTGTAGCTTTTTCTTAGTAGTCTTTCGGCTCTAATACCATATAAATGTGTTGAACCTGAACAAAATAGATCTAGCTATAAAATACCACACACATTTGCAGAGAGAAATTGAGAAAGAAGAAGCAAGAGAGAAAGAATGGAAGAATTCTCATTAACTGTATTCCACACTCAAAGAGTGAATAATTTACAATAGATATAGGATACATGAGTAACTGATGAGCCATAGTGGTGGTCTAGAGTGATCTGGAAACACACCAATAGTTACGGGAGTGAACTTCCACCTAGTCTAGTCTCTCAGGTAGTTACAAGAGTGAACTGCCACCTAGTTGAGTTAACTAGTCAACTAGTCTTCAGTTAACTGATTGAACAGAGAGTAGTGAAGAGTTAACTCAGGGAAACAAGGGTAATGCGCCAGTACAGTGATGATCCCAAGGTAAGTGCACATTAGTTGGTGATGATCCCAATGTTGCATGGTGACAAAACCAATGCAACATCTAAACTCAGCTCAACTAGTCAAACTAAAGTGTCAACTGAAAGAGAATATTCTCCAGGTGGAATATTATCCCCTAAAATATAGGAGACTAGATAATTACTAATTATGACTAATAACCAAGGAATAACCTTAGAAAAAATAAATCATAGGTGTGTGTGAAGTAACTCCAACAAAATAAAGGATAATGGAGCCAATGATAAAGGAAATAAGGATTATGGAGTTAAGGATTTAAAAATTTACAACGAGAGAGAACTCATGTGTATTGCAGCAAAGGTAAGTCAAGGATCCAACATTAAGCATTACTTAAGACAATTATTTTATTATAAATCTTACCTTCATTGAGCCTATGAATTGTACTTATAATTCTATTATCTTCAAATTCATGTTATTGAAGAGATTTAAAACGAAAATGACAAACATGTGAGGGATTTGAAAAGTCTAAAAGAGTATCCAAGGGTTAGAGTAAGTTGGAAGGCCAAAATCCATTTTCAAAAATTCATAAATAGAGTATTTATACTCCACATAAAGGGGATTTTATTTCTTTACAAAATGTAAGGCTATTCTTCTATGTGAATAAAGAGGCTAGAGTTAGCTAGATTTCTAATACTCTAATATTTAGTTATGGACTAGACTATTCTCACCCTCCTATTTTCTCTTAGTGTTTGTGTGTTATATATTTGTGTTTGTGGGACTATTATATCAATGTTTTGTTGTTGTTCACTCACTTTTAAGCTAACTACTAAATATATCTCTCAAGGGATTGTATGTTATCTTCATCTGCATCGTTATTTTATGCCTAACATAATTTGATATGAAATAGGTTATTTGATATTTCTAGAGATAAGGTGTATAAAATTTTGAAATCCCCAATGTTTCGACTGGACACTCCACCCATCATTGAGGGCAAATAAATATGAAATAATAATAGAAAAGAGTGTCAGGGTGGATATTTATGGGGTAAAAATTAAGGTTATCCATTGTGAAAAAGAGTTACATTCCATTGTGAAAAATAATTAAAATGTTAAAGGAGTCGTTCGAAATAAAAATTATTTAATGTTAATGTTAAAATTGAAATTAAAATAAGGTTAAATAAAATAAAGTTTAGGAAATGCAATTTATTAATTTTGAATTTCCAAGGAATGAAAAGGTCAAGATGGCTAAAAAGGAGGAGAGAGGTAACAATGTACAAAAGGGAAAAAGGAAAGAATAACATTGGTGGTCAAGGATAGAAGATAAAAATTAAATCAAGAAATCGAAAAGAAAGAAAAATGGCTAATGATCAATACGATGAATTGTGCATTTCCAAGATTGCCTAAGTTTGTAGACATATTCCTAATTAAAATTATTATAATTTTTTTCAATTTCTATCACTTCCCAAATCATATGAGAGGAGTAATAGGGTTTTGAAGCTAGAATTTTACTTTGGTCAAAGAAAATGAGATGATTAGATTTGTAGGAATGTTCAACAATAGTTGAATTAGAGATGTGATTGTGGAAGGTGTTTTCTATATGTTCCTTGAGACAAGATTTAAATGATCTACCAATTTGTCCTATGTATGATTTTCCACGGGAGTAGGGAATTTTGTAAACTCCTTGGCCAAGCATGGGGTCACACTTATCCTTAGTTGTTCTAAATAATTGTTTAAGGGTTTTATGGGGTTTAAAGAGAGTTTTAATACTTGTTTTGGACAAAATAGTAGAGATGCGATCTGTAGTACCTTGGATATAGGGAAGAGAAATGAGAGCTAAGGGTGGGGAAGAGTCATGATTGTTTTTAGATTTAGAATAGTGGGATGAGTAAAACGCCTTGTTGAGTTGAGAAATTTAATAACCATTGGCCATAAGGGCATAAGTTAGGTGGGTTTTTCTTTCTCAAGAAAATGAGGATAAAAAATTTGAATGGCTTGAGTAAGGAGAGTTTTAAGAATGACATATTTTTAGGAAGGGTGATGGTGAGAATATTTTTTTTGGAACATTTTTAAGCTTTGGCCTTAAAAAATTTCATCCTAAGCCCAAATGTTGGTTTCAATTTGTTGATGATACCTTCATTTTTTTTCCAAGCTCATGGCCATCCCTCTTTGACCTCTTTCTTTAACCATCTTAATAGAATTTCTCCCCACATCCATTTTACTATGAAAATCCAAAATGAAAACTCTCTTCCATTTTGGATGTCATCTTCCTGAAGGCACCCTCACACACCAATTTTATAGGAAAGATTATTACATAGAATGATATCATCATGCCCATTCTCACTATCACCTTGTCCAAAAAATTCTCGTTACGTGAGCCATTCAATTTTTTTATCCTCATTTCCTTGAGAAAGAAAAATCCCACCTAACTAAGGCCCTTGTGGCCAATGGTTATTCAATTTCTCAAGTTAACAAGGCCTTTTTCTCAACCTGCCATTTTAAATCTAAAAACTCTCATTCTTCTTCCCCACCCTTAGCTCTCATTTCTCTTCCCTATATCCAAGGTACTATAGATCATATCTATGAGATTTAGATATAAATAATATTACAACTCTATTTAAACACCATAAAACCCCTAAATAGTTATTCATAATATCTAAGGATAAATATGACCCCATGCTTGGCCAGGGAGTTTACAAAATTCCCTACTTATATGACAAATCATACGTAGGCTAAATTGGTGGATCATTTAAATCTCGTCTCAAAGAACATATAGTTGAAACCTTCCTCAATGGNAAAAAGAGTTACATTCCATTGTGAAAAATAATTAAAATGTTAAAGGAGTCGTTCGAAATAAAAATTATTTAATGTTAATGTTAAAATTGAAATTAAAATAAGGTTAAATAAAATAAAGTTTAGGAAATGCAATTTATTAATTTTGAATTTCCAAGGAATGAAAAGGTCAAGATGGCTAAAAAGGAGGAGAGAGGTAACAATGTACAAAAGGGAAAAAGGAAAGAATAACATTGGTGGTCAAGGATAGAAGATAAAAATTAAATCAAGAAATCGAAAAGAAAGAAAAATGGCTAATGATCAATACGATGAATTGTGCATTTCCAAGATTGCCTAAGTTTGTAGACATATTCCTAATTAAAATTATTATAATTTTTTTCAATTTCTATCACTTCCCAAATCATATGAGAGGAGTAATAGGGTTTTGAAGCTAGAATTTTACTTTGGTCAAAGAAAATGAGATGATTAGATTTGTAGGAATGTTCAACAATAGTTGAATTAGAGATGTGATTGTGGAAGGTGTTTTCTATATGTTCCTTGAGACAAGATTTAAATGATCTACCAATTTGTCCTATGTATGATTTTCCACGGGAGTAGGGAATTTTGTAAACTCCTTGGCCAAGCATGGGGTCACACTTATCCTTAGTTGTTCTAAATAATTGTTTAAGGGTTTTATGGGGTTTAAAGAGAGTTTTAATACTTGTTTTGGACAAAATAGTAGAGATGCGATCTGTAGTACCTTGGATATAGGGAAGAGAAATGAGAGCTAAGGGTGGGGAAGAGTCATGATTGTTTTTAGATTTAGAATAGTGGGATGAGTAAAACGCCTTGTTGAGTTGAGAAATTTAATAACCATTGGCCATAAGGGCATAAGTTAGGTGGGTTTTTCTTTCTCAAGAAAATGAGGATAAAAAATTTGAATGGCTTGAGTAAGGAGAGTTTTAAGAATGACATATTTTTAGGAAGGGTGATGGTGAGAATATTTTTTTTGGAACATTTTTAAGCTTTGGCCTTAAAAAATTTCATCCTAAGCCCAAATGTTGGTTTCAATTTGTTGATGATACCTTCATTTTTTTTCCAAGCTCATGGCCATCCCTCTTTGACCTCTTTCTTTAACCATCTTAATAGAATTTCTCCCCACATCCATTTTACTATGAAAATCCAAAATGAAAACTCTCTTCCATTTTGGATGTCATCTTCCTGAAGGCACCCTCACACACCAATTTTATAGGAAAGATTATTACATAGAATGATATCATCATGCCCATTCTCACTATCACCTTGTCCAAAAAATTCTCGTTACGTGAGCCATTCAATTTTTTTATCCTCATTTCCTTGAGAAAGAAAAATCCCACCTAACTAAGGCCCTTGTGGCCAATGGTTATTCAATTTCTCAAGTTAACAAGGCCTTTTTCTCAACCTGCCATTTTAAATCTAAAAACTCTCATTCTTCTTCCCCACCCTTAGCTCTCATTTCTCTTCCCTATATCCAAGGTACTATAGATCATATCTATGAGATTTAGATATAAATAATATTACAACTCTATTTAAACACCATAAAACCCCTAAATAGTTATTCATAATATCTAAGGATAAATATGACCCCATGCTTGGCCAGGGAGTTTACAAAATTCCCTACTTATATGACAAATCATACGTAGGCTAAATTGGTGGATCATTTAAATCTCGTCTCAAAGAACATATAGTTGAAACCTTCCTCAATGGAATCTCTAAGTCAGCTATTGTTGAACGTTCCAACAAATATAATCATTTCATTTTATTTGACCAAACTAAAATTCTAGCTTCAGAACCCTATTACTCCTCTCGTATCATTCAGGAAGCACTGGAAATTGAAAAACATATGAATAATTTTAATCGAGAAGATGACTACAAAATTAGACAATCTTGGAAACACACTATTGATCGTATTGATGATTATCCCTTTTTCTTTCTTTTTGATTTCTTGATTTAATTTTTATCTTCTATCCCGAGCCACTAATGTTATTCTTTATTTTTTACTTTTTTTTACCTTTTTACCCCTCTCCTCCTTTGTAACCATCTTGACCTTTTTTGTTCCTTGGAAACAAAAAATGAATAAATCACATTTCCTAAACTTTATTTTCCTTAACCCTTTCTTTTAATTTAAATTTTAACATTAGCATTAAATAATTTTTATTTCAAACAAGTCCTTTACTATTTTAATCATTTTTCACAACGGATTTTAACGTTTTTCACAATGGTTAACCTTAATTTTTACCCTATAAATATCCACCCTAACAATATTTTCTATTATCATTTCAACTTTATTTGTCCTTGATGATGAGTGGAGTATCCACTTGAGACATTGGATGTTTCAAAATTTTATACACAACTTATGTCTAGAAAGCTCAAGCAACATTATGACTAACTATGAAAACCTACACACTCATATGAAATAGGTTCTTCTTTTGGTGCTTGAAGCTATATTCATGTGTGTGAAGGTTAAGCCAGTTTTTCCTAGATATCGTAGACTACTCTCTATCTTCAGTGGTAAGCGACTCGAGGTTGAGTATTGATCATGGACATTAGACTACTCTCCCCACTTTTCTATGCCTTCCTCACCTTTTTCATCATCAAATCATCCCCTTTCACTATGCTCCCATGGAATTAGTTTAAATTTCATTGGATTTGTATTCTACATAGAAAATTAGATACATTTTATTTATTTCATTATAAAACCTTAAAATGATGAATCAGACCACAATTGATAAAATATTGAAGAAGAGTGGAGTTGGATGAAATATGAAGGGTTCACCGTACCAAACAAAGGAAGTTCTAATTTGTCCCTTCCGATGGGTGAACATGAAAAGTTGAAAAGGGAAGATTTACCATATGTTAACATAACCCTAAGACATGGATCTCCACCAAAAACCTTCTCAAAAATACTTAATGAGCATTTTTGTAAACCCATACATTTCTGCAAAATAATTAGTTAGTGAGTTGAATTGTTTTAATATGCACAAAAACAAACAATGAAGCTAAATCTAACTAGAGTGATGACACTTGAAGAGCACTTCATAATTTTTTTTAATAATTATCAATAGGATAGAGTGACGATACTTGAATAATTGTAAGTAATCAATTTTAGTAATTATTAATAAATTGACCAAGAAGAACAATTGTTGTAGAGTAAATTTCCCATGGATAAGAAAGCCCTCTCACTAACCTCATTATAGCCAACGATAAACTATAAGATAGATTGTTATGGATTCACCTTAGATTTGATGTGTACATACACAATATAATCTAACATATGAGAAGAAGGATTCCATACCTCATTACAATGGTTGTCTTATCTTTATCCTTGCGATGAAGTTCCCAAGATCCATCTCTTAGTAGCCTCTTCAACCTGCCATCTCGACACAAAGAAACCAATAAACCGTTTTGAAGTATTTGTCCCATAAAAAGGATAATTACATACAATAAGGGATAATGTACTAACTCAAGAACTATTAGATCTAACTATCTTGAAACATTAATTAGGAAACCATTATTAAAACAAGTATTGTAGGGGGGAAGAACATAGAGCTACATTATATTAGAAAAGAGATACAAAAAATGAAGATATGCCTTGAGTTTTGGTTGCACTCGCAACTCCAAGTTCCTTGAGGTCCTCCTTAGACACCCTTTCTTTGTTGGAAGAAGTGAGGAAATATCTTTGAATCGTGGTAAGAATAAAATGAACTCTCACCTAGGATTATGCCCTCTCTTTTGTTGATTCCCAACACCCAACTCTCTAGCAAAAGATGACAAAATAACTCTTTAGCTACTCTCCACTAGCACGCGGATTCTTAGGATAGAATTACTATTTTCCCATTGCCCCAATTGGCCTCTCTTTATAGGAATGTAGAGAAGGATAAGATATAGGTTCAAATCATGGAACTAAGAAAAATTAGGTCATGCACAAGTTTAATGCTCAATAATGCATCATGGCCAACCCATCTCTCTTGGATTTGCTTGGAACTCTTTGAATCTAGAATATGTCAGGGTTGGATGTGGGTTTAGTATTGACAACCAGTTATGGTCGCAAGTTGTCTATGAGAAACAAGTGACCAACCATTATTTTGGCTAGGAAAGGTGTGACTAGGCTCAAAAGTGGTGTTTTATGAGCAATTTCTCAAATACAACTTGTGATTTCAACATAATAATATCTCTAGATTATCTTCAATGCCTAGGGCGACAAATATGAGTGTAACAACAACCAATGAAAAGTCTAGGGTGAAACAAATATGATGGATTGGAACTTGTTTTCCCAATTACTAGTCATGAGTTTTCCCCTTAGATCCATACAAAAACTACATATAAATGTTATAAATATCGATCAAAGAAGATATAATCCATCAGTATCAACCTGCTAAATCTATAATGATGAATTTGATAGTGGTGCAATTGGCTCGTTAAGTGATGTGTTTAGGGATGTTGGGTCAAAATTAGAATAGAGACCAATCATATCATGATTGTGGACCAAGTAACCATATGATAGGAGCTATACAAATTAATGACAATGTAATCAAGAGTTTTTGTTGCTTTTATGTAGTTTGATCTTGCTTTAGAATACCTTATGGAGATCAATGACTTAGGAATAATGAGTAGTGGTTACATTTGGATAATTACATATGAATTTACCAACATCTAGTGCGAGCCTAGTAAAGAGGATGACATTACACATGGGGATAATTCAAACACAAAATTATAGTTTTCATCAATTTTGAGATTATTGCATTGTCAAAAATTCGATTGGAATACTGTGAAGTGGAAGGTAAAAAATAGATTTGGGTTAAATGAAAAAAATTAGTTACCTCGATATGCCCAATCTGATTATTGTTGCTAAGTCAGATTGTTGGAGGCAGTCCAAAGGCCAAAGAGGAAAAGCATGGCATTTTTGGGAAAGAAAGCATGCACAAGAGAAGCAACAGTTGGAGAGAAACACAACACACATCCATGCAAGGAAGGCGTGCACAAGGGAAGCGATAGATGGAAGGAAGAACAACACGCGTGCATGCAGAAGAATACCTAACGACAGTAGGGTTAGGGTTTTGGTAAGGAATTGTAAATGGATGAAGATCCTGGAATGTAAAAATATAGATGTTCAGGCATCATGGTCGGTTCACTTTGGAGTACTATTATGCTATTGTAAGTTACGCATGAGTGGATGCGATATGTAATGTTTTGTTGTAAGACCTATTTTGTAAGTTGTTGAGCTAGAAGAGATGAGAGAAGGTATATCTTGAGGATTAGATCGTAGGTTAAGGAGCCTGGGGTGATCTACTTCACCTCATATAGATCCTACCCATCAACAGAGAGTTGTAAGCTCTCGGTGCTGTAAATGCAAACAAAATATAATAAAAGAGATGAGAGCCAAATCTTTGTGGACGTAGCCCTAGGAGGGGGTGAACCATGGTAATATATGTGTTGTGTGATGAATGCATGCTTCTCTTTGTCATATTTTTAGTAGTTATTACTATGCTTACATGAATGAGTTGTTATATTCCTTCATTAATCGTGAATAATGGGTTACTCTGTTAATAAGTTCCATTAACTCCCCTTTTACACAATTATCAGTGGGTATGTTTCCTGCTTATTCGCAAATAATAGTATATCGCATTTACAGTTATGTTGGGGCAGGGGCAAACACGGGGTTCAACACTTCAACAACGCACCAACAAAACCTTGACTACCAACCCTTTTGGCAACACCTGCGAAGTAGATGAATTCTCACCCGAGGTAGAGGCAGGGGTGGTTGCAGGACTCAAGTGTCTACAACCTAGCTGGGACACAGATATGTGATTAAAACACTTAACAGAGCACTTAGCAGTTAACATTCATTAATATTCACTTCACAGGGGAAAACCCTAATTATGGAACAACACAGTATTCACAAGATGTAATACATCCAAGCACTTAGCATATAGAAATAGATCCTATCTAGCATTCATTCCTATTATTAAGAACTAAGATACTATTATATCAGGTGCATCTAACACATATCACTACACTAAGCATAAATCACATCAATAAAATAAAAACTATAATGCACAAAGCAACCACAACATAAGATATATGTGGTTCACCCCAGTGTGGGGCTATGTCCACCAACTCTTCTCTTATTTATTGTCTTATGTCAATCTTATACAAGCAGAGAGCCACAAGAACCCACTCTGCATAGGAAAGGAGATCTGCACGCACCTCGCCAGACCCTCCTTCCCCAAGCTAGGTTACAACACAAAGCCTCTTTATAGTCACTTGCACTTATTTATGCAAGTTCTCATGCACACAGTATGCACAAAGATAACTCAATCACATAGATCCAACTATGTACATCACTTGCACTCAGCACAATATAGCAGTTAGCACCACATCTCTCCTAGATCTAGTGTATTTCTTACATCTTCTAGATATCTATTTATACATTACAGAAGGGGCCAAGGCATGGGTAAACCCATGGGTCGACATGTCATACTCATTACATAAAACCTAAACCCAAAAATTCCCTAATAAGGGGCCGAGATCTCGCGATCTCCGCTTTGCCTTGCGCTCCACCTTCGACCAACCTATCGAAGTCCCAAAACTGGTCAAACGTGATCAAGGTTCTCCAAAAATTGGTCAAGGGCCAACAAGTCCCCAACACTCACCTATGACTCATCCCGAGTCACTCTGATATGGGTAACTCTGCCTCAAATGCCTCGAGCTTGTCTCGAGCTGCCTAGACATGTTGCTTCGCCAGAGCCTCCTTCTCGATGAACTCTTGAATAACCTTCTCCATCACAGGTCCTTCCAAGTAGTGTACCACTTTGGTGACCATGTGTTCCAGTTCTTCACCTCGTCATTCAATCTCCTCAAAAAGTATGCAAGTTGCAT